>JAJOZX010000322.1:102500-132500 GCA_023014485.1 Bathynomus jamesi | reverse complement strand
CGCACTACTACTACTACTACCCTCAAAATTTTTCAGGGCACGCTTATCAATTACCATTGGGTCATTCCATGTCAGCTCAACGGCGAAAAAAACGTGACCATCACCGATTTTTTGAAAATTGGCACTCTGTGAGAAAAACAGAATGACGCTTGTTTCAACACTCTAGGTCATATGGTTCCTGAGATATGGCCCTTCGAATTTTGTGAAAAAAAAAAGGTCAATTTCCAAGGTCATGCCATATTTCAACATGAAATATCTCGGCTCCTATTGCACTTACAGAGACCATTTAAACGCTGTTTTAAAGCTTTTAAGCAGATCTACAACTTTGTTTCTATTCATATTTTACCTCAGTGGTCAAAAGAAAAAGTTGATCTTATTCTTGACCTTTGACCTTGTGTAGGTCATTTGATGTCACAACCGATTTTTTTCTCCTTTCACCCAATTCTGGGTACGCATGTCTACCTTAACCTAAAACAAGATTTTTAGTGTTGATTAAGTTAGTACAGCCGCTACAGCCATTTCAGTGGACCATACCCACCTCCATTTTGACCAAGTACCTTTTTCCACCAAACTTTGGAGCACCGTATCTTTGGAACTGTTTGAGCTCGAGTGTTGAGAAAAATACCATTAGATTTTTCTTACTGAGATATATAATATCTGCTAATTTTAAAAAAAAATCGGTAATTATCTAACCTAACCTAACCCAGTTATTTGGTCGAATAAGTATCCGGCCTTATTATAAATTTTTTTTTTTTGTGTATTTCAGAGAATTATATAATATAGGTAATTTAAATTACATAATTAATTAATTTATATGGACATTCAAAAGTGTGAAGAACTTCGAACTTGCTATCCTTTTTAAAGGTAAAGCTATGTACGTATAAAAGTACCTTATACTAGGCTAGAATAAGTTCAGTTTTAAGAGTTAGATGAGTTTTAATAGAATTACTTAACTGTGTATTTATTCATTGTGTACAACAGTATGTACCCATGTGAAAATAAGCTTATTTAAACCTTGGAGCAAGGATTTTTTTGGCATCTGTATTTATTCCAATCTGTAAATCAAACTGCACATTTTTTCTTGTAGACCTCTGAAACAAGATCAGTAGGTCCCAAATTTTATTTGTGCCATCTAAGCAAAAATAGCTTTTAACAAGGTTGGATACAATGAATAATTATAATTGTATGTTTAATTAATTGATCCTAATTTCCATTAATTGTAATTGATTCAAAATAAAATAAAAATAAAGGTAATTGTAATTGATTTTTGAGCTGTAACTGATGTAATTGATCAATTAATGTCAATTGTTAAAAATTATACCCCTAGATCTGGCAGTCATACATCATCCAATGAAAATAAACATTTGATAGTTTATTTAGTTATACTTAGATGTAGATATATACAGGGTGTCCGAGAATTATCTGTACAATTTTTGGCTGTTATTAAAAGTCAACCATGAAGTGTAGAAATTCCAGTGTTGTCCCATTTTACAGAGAATCTCATTAAGTTTTTTCTGATACCACGTTTTGACAAGTTTTTTTAGAAATGTACGCGGGTGACAGACATTGATGATTTAAAAGCAAGAATCACAGCTGCTATTGAGCGAATTGATGTGGATATGCTGCAGCGTACATGGCAACATTTGGAGTATCGATTGGATGTTTTGCGAATCACTAATGGTGCACATTATAGAATGTTTGTAACAACGTTACTTTAATAAAAGAAACACTTGAAAATACAGATTCTAAATAATCTTGTTTAAGAATTTTACGTGTGTTATCAAGAATTTTATTAAAAGATGAAATTGTACAGATAATGTTCGGACACACTGGAATTTCTAAAAAACTTGTCAAAACTTGGTATCAGAAAAAACTTAGAGATTCTCTGTAAAATGGGACAACACTGGAATTTCTACACTTCATGGTTGACTTTTAATAACAGCCAAAAATTGTACAGATAATTCTCGGACACCCTGTATTTATTTTAGATATATAGAATAGATAGTTATATTTGTGTAATTGTAATTGATTCAGACAAAATTAATTGTAATTGCAATTGATCTTGAAATTGTGAAGTACAATACTAACTGTATTTAATTTGAAGAAAAATAAAAAAAATTGTAATGGTTTCCATTTTGTGTAATTGAACCCAACCCTGGCTTTTAAGCTACATATGTTTTTTTTCATTTTAGATAAACATGGATTTCAGCAGTTTGACCCATTTAAAAACACACAGGAAAAGTGAAAAAAGGCATTCGTGCATTGACTAAAAATTTGATTGATCAAAATCCTGAATTGAAACTAACAAATAATCATAAAGCATGTGCAACCTGTCGAAATATACTAGCAAACCGTCCATCCCCAATGCCTGAATCAGAATGTGAACCACTTGAAAAATCACCATCCACCTCATCAAGTGCCCCCATCTGAGCTGGAAACCGTTGGAGATGTAGTTGAAATGGAGTATGAGCTTAGTAAATTCAATGCTTCATTGGCCACACTTGATGAGACCCCAATAAAACCATGTAAACTCTCTGACAGCGCTGGTTACGCAAAGAGAAAGTTGAGGAAAGTAGTAGTAGTTGTGAAAAGAAAGCTTGAACTTGCAACTAAACAACTAATTTTATGCAGTGACTCAGATGATACAGAACTGGAGATTCTTCAACAACTAAAAGAGAAATTTAATCAAGTGACAAGTCGAAGTGAAAAACTGACAATTCTTACTATCCTACCAAAAAGATGGACACAAGTAAAGATCAGAGAAGAATTTAAGTGCTCAGATTACGTGGCTAGGCAAGCGAAGAGTTTGGTGAGGGAGAAGGGAGTGCTTTCAACTCCTAATCCGCGTTTGGGGAAACGCCTGAATAGTGAAACTGCTGCCAAAGTAATTGACTTCTATCATTCGCCAGATGTGAGTAGACAAATGCCAGGGTTGAAAGACTATGTTTCTGTAAAAGGAGCTGTTGGTAGGCGGGAAAGAAAACAAAAATCGCTAATCTTATGCAACCTAAAAGAAGCATTTGAGCTTTTTAAAACAAACCATCCAACAATTAAAATAGGATTTTCAAAATTTGCAGAGCTTCGGCCAAAAGAATGTGTGTTGCCAGGTGCAAGTGGAACACATTCTGTCTGCATTTGCACTAAGCACCAGAATGTCAAACTCATGATGGCAGCATAGGTAGGATAAATAATTACCTTGAAAGGCGTATACAAATACTTTATTATTATTATAAATGTAACAATAATGGCTTCCATAAAATATATTGTAAATACCTAATAACTGCCTTTTTTAAATACAAAGTTATGTTGATGCCTCTTTTTTCATGGTTTCACCCAGCTAGACAAGAATCGGTTCTTATAACTCAATTGGTAAAAATAAAGGAATAGGTTATTTTAATATACATATTAAGAGGAAAATTGTCTTAAAAATAGCAGACATTATATATCTCAGTGAGACAAATCTAATGGTACTTTTCTCAACACTCTAGCTCAAACAGTTCCAAAGAAACGGCGCTCCAAAGTTTGGTGGAAAAAAGTACTTGGTCAAAATGGAGGTAGGTATGGTCCACTGAAATGGCTGTAGCGTCTATACTAACTTAATCAACACTAAAAATCTTGTTCTAGTTTAAGGTAGACATGCGTACCCAAAATTGGGTGAAAGGAGAAAAAAATCGGTTGTGACATCAAATGACCTACACAAGGTCAAAGGTCAAGAATAAGATCAACTTTTTCTTTTGACCACTGAGGTAAAATATGAATAGAAACAAAGTTGTAGATCTGCTTAAAACTTTAAAATAGTGTTTAAATGGTCTCTGTAAGTGCAATAGGAGCTGAGATATTTCATGTTGAAATATGGTATGACCTTGGAAATTGACCTTTTTTTACAAAATTCGAAGGGCCATATCTCCGGAACCATATGACCTAGAGTGTTGAAACAAGTGCCGTTCTGTTTTTCTCACCGAGTTCTATAAGTGTGCCAATTTTAAAAAAAAATCGATGATGGTCACGTTTTTTCGACCCAAAATTCCGTTGAACTGACATGGAATGACCCCATTATTTTCACTTCCCCAAACTTCGAATTCTAAACTTATCTTGGTTTTTATATTATTGTAAGGTTAAGATAGCCCAGGCTTGGTCTACTACCTCCCACTTCCTTGGGAGATGTGGAGCATGAGTGTTAACTTTTTTACGTACCACTAAGCTGTAGTTCGCGCACCACAATTTGGGAACCGCTGTACTACGGCCTTGTAACGGATATTACGTTACCTAAAACAACGTGTGTCTATCGGATTAACTTTGTTGTAAATACTACTAAATTATAAACCTCTGTTTCACCTTCCTCTTGTGCTTTTCTTCCAAGGAAAACGAAGCAACGAACACCGAACCTGAAAGCGGCGATCAGAAGAGCCAAGGAGACTCGCAGAACATCTCTTTCACCTTGAAGCCTGTCCATTGCCAAGAGGACGAGGATTTCATGTCAGAATTCGACCGCATGCTCGCTGACAACCTTCTGGAGCGCACCAGAGAAACCCCGCGACCTTCTAATGCTCACATATCTGTTCCTGTTCATGTCAAATCTTCAGCTAAAAAGACTTATGGTGCGTCCACATTATCTTCAGAGATTTTTCATCTTATCTGGCTTTACAACCGTATTTTATTTAATAATAAAAATTTGCTTCCTTTAATGAGTTGAATATATTTTTCAGTATTTCGAAGTGGGCTTGGCACCATTATGATGTCTGCCCATGACTACCGTTCTGTGTTGTGACAAACACTACGGTATTTAATGCCATTCCCATTCCCAGGTACTGATTTTTCACTTCGGCCCCTTGTTAAGTTATATATATATATATATATATATATATATATATATATATGTGTGTGTGTGTGTGTATATATATATATGTATATCGAAGTTAAGCGATATTGGGTCTGGGTAGTAGTTGGATGGGAGACCGTCCTCTGCGCCCAGATTATGTAGCGACCCGTGGTTCGGATCCCACGTAAAGCTGTAGGCCCCCTCCGTCATATGACCTTAGATGTTGCGAAGGAGGTTAAACAACCCCAATTAAAAAAAAATATATATATATTTATACCCACGCAGTCCCCTTCCACAATCTCTTTCCGATCCCCGTTACAAGTGATTGCTACCTGGCTCTCCCTGGATAGACAGTACACCGTCTGTTCAATATACCTCCCTCCCCACGCTGAAGTCTCCCGCGATGACCTCGTGGAGGTGGTACAACAACTCCCCAGGCCTTTTATATTACTGAACGATTTCAATAGTCGCCATCCCTTGTGGGGAGACACACACCACCTATATGGCCCCGACCCTGATTACTATCATGACCAAGTTCTCCTTCGAGTGCCTCAATGATGGCTCTCCTACATTCTACCATGCCACCACCTGCACTCCATCCTGTATAGACCTGTCCTTCGTTTCGACCGATGCCTTCCTAGATTTCACATGACAAGTCCTCCAAGAGGACTATGGAAGTGACGATTTCCCTGTTCAACTCACGCTCAATTGGCCCGAACAGACCGTTCGGGTACCGGAAAAATGGGTTACTGCCAAAGCTAATTGATCCCGCTTCCACGACGATATATATACAACCCTTACGACTGCCCACTTCCCATCCTCCGACGAGTGCATCGCATATTTCGAGTCAATCGTTGTAGCGGCTGCGTGCACTAACATCCCACGATCCTCCGCCTACCCCCACACCCGACGGGTACCTTGGTGGACCCCAGAGTGCGCGGAGGCCGTACGCGCCAAGAAGAAGGCTACTCGACGCTTCTACCGTACGCGACTCTCCATCCATCGCACGGAGATGCAGCTGGCCAGGGCCATCGGCCTCTGTACAATGAAGACAGCGCGCCGAGCTTCTTGGGGTGCCTTTGTATCCGGCGTCACCACCACCACACCTTCGGCTACCATCTGGAAGAAGGTACGGGGTGTCGAGAGACGACATGTCCCTTCCCGATCCCCGGTACTCCGGACTAACGACGGACTCCTATACGAGTCCAAATCGGTGGCAAACCACCTAGCTTCTACCTTCGCCGCCATTTCTTCCTCCGCAGTTAGTTCCCTCGTACCCGCCCCTAACAATAGCTCCTCTTCACCGTTCCTAGACAGCACCTACAACCGATTGTTCACCATGCGTGAACTACAGGCGGCACTGGCCTCTCGACGATCCCCTTGTCCCGGCCCGGACGGTATCCCGTACAGCATGATCTAGCACATCCACCGTACCTTACAAATTTTCCTACTAGACCTATACAACCGCATAAGGATAGAGGGCGCCTTCCCCTCTCGGTGGAGGGAGGCCCACGTAATCCCTATCCCCCAAACCCGGCAAAGATTCCCTCGATCCCACAAACTACAGATCAATCGCCCTAACGTGTTGTGCCTGCAAAATTTTCGAAAAAGTGGTCGCTACACGACTGTCGTTCTTCCTTGAAAATAGTAATTCCTTCCCGGCTACCCAGTCCAGCTTCAGACAATTTCGTTCCACCACTGATCCCCTCCTGCTGCTCAGCCGAGACATACAGAATACCTTCGACAGTGGACAGTTCGTCCTATCGATTTTTTCTGACATCCAGAAGGCCTACGACACCACCCGTCGAACAATAATCCTTAGTCAGCTCCAAAATCTAGGTCTCGTCGGAGCCATGCCGACCTTCATCAGAGGCTTCCTTTCCTCCCGAACCTTTAAAGTTCGGGTGGGCTCAGTCCTCTCAGACACCTTCGTGTTCTATGCTTTTCCATCGTCACGAACACAGTCTGAAAATGCCTTCCACTCACCATCCGTTCTTCCATCTACGCGGATGACCTTGCGATCTATTTCGCAGGGCGGAGCCCTCCGTCGTTCAACGGCAAATTCAGCTCGCCATCTACCGGGTGGAAAGGTGGGCAACGTCGGTGGGGTTCCGCCTCTCCACCCCTAAGTCCAAGTGTATGCTCTTCAGCAGAAAATCCGCAACCCTTCCGGTTCCCTCTGTCACGTTATACAGCAATCCTCTTGAAGTGGTACCCTCCACGCGATTTCTGGGCGTGACTAGACCGACGCCTCAACTGGGTTCCCCATCTCAAACACCTGAAGCAATCCCTCCAACGTCCCCTCGCTCTCCTAGATCACCTCTTCCACACCACATAGGGCGCAGACCGACGCTCTCTCCTTCGCCTTTACACTTCCATGGTGCAGTCGAAGCTGAACTATGGCAGTGTAGTACATGGTTCAGCCTCCAACGCCTGCCTCCGTATTTTGGACCCGGTCCTTAACAGGGGCCTCCGCCTCGCCACCGGTGCCTTCCGCTTTTCCCCAGCCTCCATGCGGATTGCAATTACCTCCCTCTCGCCCTCCGACGGGGTCTGCTCCTCATGAGGACATAACCTCCGTGCACAGAGACTACCCTCTTCGTTTCTATGGGCGTCAATTTCTGAATCCCCACCCCAGGGACGGAGCTGGCACTTCACTGAAGCGGTCCGCTCTTTCCTTGACCTTTCCAACATGCCAACCCCCTCAGTTATCTCCACTTCATACAGTATCTACCACCCCTGGCTCCTCACCCCTATTAAGTTTTGCAAGGACCTGTGTGCCCAACCAAAGACTACCACGATCGCTACGATATACAGGTCACTCTTCCGAGAACACGCAACCCAACACCTGGACACAGTCCCCATTTATACAGATGGTTCCCGCTCGGATGCTGGTATGGCCGCCTCAGCGGTGATACTGGCCCAGCCCCTCACCCGCTTGTCTGTACCATCCAGCAAACCTTCCACTTTTTAACAGCCTTCCGACACAAGACAATCGCCTTCTGCTGGGTCCCGGCACATGTCGGCATCCAGGGTAACGAGGAGGCGGACCGCACGGCAAAGACGGCCTGCTTACTGCCGGCCTCCCCCCGGCCCCTCCCTTTCTCCGACTTCTTCCCGACTCTCCGCTCCCACTTCCGCTCCATCTGGCAACGGGAATGGGACCAGGCCACACAAAACAAACTCCACAAGATCAAACCGCAATTAGGTTACTGGGCCTCCTCATTCCACCGGTCCCGCCATAAAGAAGTGATTCTAACCCATCTCCGCCTAGGACACACACGCATTACTCATGGTCACCTTACGGCTAAATCGCCAGCCCCGCTCTGCCCTACCCGCCATACCCCTATCACTGTCGTACATCTCCCGGTCGAATGCCCAAACCTGTCCGCTCTTCGTCGCATGTGTTTCCCTCTCTTGTCCAAAATTCCCACACTCGAGTGTCTACAATCCATACTCGCCGAAGGCCCACATTTTTCAGCGGAAGCGATTTTCCTCACTCATTCTCATCTGCTTCATCGTGTCTAAGACAATACTCCTCCTACCCACTATCCAGCAACTGAACCTTACTCACCCCCTTAGTCTACCATCCCCAACTCAGTAATACCACCCACCCACTGCCTTGCTGAGATATGTACCACTTTCACTAGGTACAAATCGGCGGTAAATTAAAGAAAGGAAAAAAAAATATACACACACACACACACACACACACACACACACACACACACACAAGTCCCACTCGGTTATTATTAAAGTGAAAATACCAAAAAAAAAAAATCAAACAAAGTAAAAAGTTTATAAATTTATACATATTTGTTTAAAAAAAAATTTAATTTTTCATTTTTTGTTTAAATCCGTTAGAGGGATTTTCGCTTTATTTATAGCCGATTGGGAGTTATGCCCCGCCCTCCATATCTCAGAATCCATTTCCCATTTTCTTTACATGGGGTGGACACAAGATGGAATTTGGACCCAAAAAACACTAATCAATCGCACACCCAAGGATACAAAGGAATCCTAACCTGTTCTTACCTTTCATCAAAAGGGTGAGGGTATACCTCTAGTGGTACGTCAAGTTAGATTAGTTAAATCGGCAATTATCACTTTTTGGACGCAAATGGCAATGAAAATGGTACTCGTAAAGTGTGAAGTACTCAGTGCCACATGAATGACACTGATTCCATTCTAGGTAAAAAAATTTTGCAGATCAATTGGTTTCTGAAGGGATCGAAGAGGAAACAAAACCCGTCGTTAATTTCATACTTATGACGAGGTCCGGAAATAAACAACAGTTCACCAATGTCGAAATGCCCGTCAATTCTGACCTCGTCGTCAAACTGCGGACGAGAGAAGAGGTGATATATTGCTTTATAGTTCTCTCTTGAGAGATATCTGTTTTTATTGCTTTAGGAGGTAAGATTATATTATACAGTGAAAGTTGATTAAATAAGAGTAGTTATATGACTACCGCAAAGCATAAACAAATTGTGTATTTCCAATTACCTGAATACAGTTGACGAACTTTCATGTATGTTAACTAAGTTGTTGAATAGAAGGCGAACTTGGAACCTTTTCGTGATCCTTATCGTTTACTTTTCAGGCTGAGAAAGCTGAGAGAGACAGAGTGAAACAGTTGACCTTGGAAATTAATGAGAGGCAGGAGGAGGAAGAAGCGCTCGAAATGATGCAGCAGGTTTGGTTGTGGTGGTTTTATGGTCTTTAGTTTTTCTTTTAGGGGGCCTACGTCGTACGTGGCCAGTGTCGTAACAATGTTTCCCGTAGATCAGCGAAGTTAAGTGACATTGGGTCTGGAAGGTAGGTGCATGCGAGACCGTCCGTCCTCTCCGTCCAGACTATGTAGCGATCCGTAGTTCGGATCTCGCGTACTGTAGTTCCCTTCCGTCATACGACCTTAGACGTTGCGAAGGAGGTTAAACAACCCGATCACTACATTTCTTCCTTTAGGGTCTTCATTTACCGTTTTAAATTCACCCTTTCTTTTCCGATCTCGGAAACAAGGAGAGGAGGAAGTCCAGGAATGCAAAATGTGGTATAGAGAAAAGCTCTTCAGAAGCTAATGTATCATGTAAACGTGAAAATCCTTTATTCAGTGTTTCTGTAAATTACTCCTCCTCCCTTAGAGTGCATAGACTCCTGGATGAACCTAATTCGCTTCCAGCTGACTTCCAGCTTGTCTCATAATCTGTAAAGCGTGTATCAATAATAATAATAATAATAATAATAGTAATAATAATAATAATAGAGTTTTTTAACCTTCGTAACATCTGAAGTCACATGACGGAGTAGACCTACAGTTTTTCATGCATTCGAACCACTACCCCATCAAGGGAGACACAGAGAAGCATCTTAATCGCTGAAATCTGAAGTCAGGGCCGATACTCGAAATAGGCCGGAACTTTTACTACTACTAAGATACTCTGGTTGGTAATTTGCGTCAAGTCACAGTTTGTCGGGTATTGCTAATCTTCGTCATTGGAATGTCTTTCTAAATAGATTGAAACAAAACATTTACATAACTTTCCCGCTTTAAGTTCCTCCTCTTAATGTCCGCAGGGTCAGAGACCGGCACTACAGAACCTAAACAGAGACAGAAGACCTCGCTATCAGCACCCGAGAGGTGTTCCTGACGCAGATCTCATATTTGGATCCAAAAAATCCAGATGATTGAATTTCAATCAGTCGTATATTTTATATTCCTTTATTTGAACCTTGTTTTAATAAACAATTTATATTATTATTATTATCATCATCATCATCAGTGAAGTAAGTCATTATAGTCAATCATCATGATTAAATTATTGTTATACAAATCATTATTTTTTAAAGTTTTTTTATTAGAAAATCATTCTTTTCAATCATCTTTCTATTATTTTTCATTTTATCTTTAAATAAAATCATAAATTTTTCACAAAGAAAGAGCTATTATTTATGTATACCTATTTCGTGAATAAAATGTGTTTTAAAATGTTGTTCTTGTTGTTAATATTATTAAAACATGATGTAGTATCTTTCAGAGTTTATACAAAAAGTTGTCGTCTTACTCGTTTTGTTCGTTCTATTATCTCTAATTGTTTACCTTTTAAAAAAAAGTCAGAGGGGTAAAGCGTAAATTTTTCACATTGACACACTGTTAATAGATGTTAAAACTTTTTTCAAAAGTTGTGCGCGCGCGCTTAGTTTAGTTGGAAAAATGTGATGGAACCGAATCGACTCGTATGGACTGTGAATTTTATCTATAGCTCATTAAATTTATGATGTAATTTGGACTACTGTATGAAAATGGTGGAAGAACTGAATGTAAAATTATAAGAGAAGGCTTTTAAATGAAGCTGGGAAGGTGTACCGATTGATGTTCTTCGAGTAAATAATTTTACAGATCCGTGGGCAGGGTTGCCACTAGGCTTTAATATGGCTTTATTTGGTGTGGGGAGCTTTAAAATGGCTTTATTGAGTGTAATTACTTTATTAATGTAGGCTTTTCCTTGGGTGTATTGCATATTGTAAGAAAAAGTATTCATAACCTAAAAAGATATTTTCTTAATTTTAACAATAATACGGTAAGCAATTACTTCACCTATTTTGCAATACAAAAAACACACATGATTCTATACTGTACAAGTATAGAATCGTCAACATTTCTCTTCAACGTTAGTTTAATACTTTTCTTCAGAGATAAATTAAGAATAACGCTATGCTGGTTATGGCCTTAGAAACTCTATTGACCTACTAATTGGGCAATAATATTCTTACGATCCTATGCCAACAGATTACTGAGTCCGACTGTACAAGTATCAAGTCTGATATGGTTACCGATTCAAATTTAAGACTATATACGTCTCCAAATGGTAATTATTTCGGCTTTCATTTCATCTCGCCTGTTGGTAGTGGTCTTTAAAAAACTTGCATTTCCTATGACATGGCAAATAATTCCCAAACATTAACAGTGTTTAAGCACGCTGCACCACGCGCACGCTTGGTTTTTGCTATTTAGCTGTACTCCTATGGATTTGATCGATATATTGATTTTTGCATAGTTTTTTAAAATTGATTTATTTCAAAGAAAATATGACTATTTCAAAATTTTGGAGTGGCAACCTTGTTCGTGGGCTTCAGATGAATAAGGAGGTTTCTGGGAAGGAAGAGGGCGAGTTGATCAGTGTTCGTGCAGTGAAACAGCTGGAGAAACGAAGTGACAAGAAAACTGTATATGACATTCATGGATTTGGAGAAGTGCATGATAAAGTGAAGAGTTATCTTGTGGCAAGTGTTTAGAATGTTTTTTTTTATGTGGGTAGTAGGGCTTAAGGGTGAGTTGAGTGACTGGTTCACTATTAATGTTGGAGTACAACAGGGCTGTGTGATGTCGCCATGTCTTTATAATGTGTATGTGGATGGGATAATACGTGAAATGAAAGCAAGATTGCAGAGAGAGAGAGTGATTGATTCCAAAGCCGGTTTTCTTTTGCGATGAAAATATTTCAGTCAGTAAAATCCAGAATTCAGGATTTTCAAAATATCAGAAATTCTAAGGGGGGTGCAGGGAAAATATTAAAACCGAAATTTCTATTACTTTAATGACCAGAGGTTTCGTAAGGTAATAAAATAGCCTGTTGTTGCCCAAAATGAATAGTGTCACTAAGGTAAGATAGTGGTTAAAATTCTTCAAAATTTAAAAAATTTGTGAAATTATTCTGTTAAATTTTTAATGTACAGTATATTTTTCTATCCGGGAACGTGGAAGTGTGTTCCCAGCAAACACACTATGTAAAAACAACGTTGTATCCTGGTTGAATTTTGTTCAGGTCAGAAATTGACGTTGTACTGACGTAGTCAATGTAAATTTAAAAGTTATATTGCAACAGTGATACAACTTTGCATAATGACGTTGTATGCACGTGAAGTGCAAGTAAACCTCTGACGTAATTTTTTGTACGTAGCATAGGCGTCTGCACGTAAGGTTCTATATCCGTAGCATATAGTTTCGTATTACATTATTCTTTGTTACAAAATTGTAACGCAGTTACATACGGCATACTACTATTTCATAGGGTGCCTTTGTTGGACCAAATTCTATCGTTGAGACAACGTTGTATCTACGTAAAGTTTACGTAATATCACAACGTTGTGAAGACGTAACTGAGACCACACAAATTTATGTTGTATCTACGTCACATTGCTAAAATGCAAACTTGTGACAACGTTGTATCAAATTTAAAGAAAGGATCTAAGGTGACATTTACAATTTTTAAGTTTCATTCATGAATTCAGATTTGAATTTTGACTGGTTCTGACATTTACATTAACATTAATTGTAGTTCAAATTAAAAAATGAAACAGTCAAAAGGAAGTCAGTATTGAAAGTTGATCAGAATAAGAACTGAAGATCAAAGTCAAAATGCAAAATAAAAAGAGTCGAAAATCAGGTCAAAATTAAAAAAAAAAAAAAATCAGTCATAAAGTGAAAGTTGAAAATCATTAAAAATTCAAAATAAAAATTCAATAAAAAATTCGCGCAGCACACTCGCCTTAAGTAGGTTGGCTTCTAGTTACTGTAGTCACAGACCACATTCTAAAGTTTAAACTACGAGTAATAAGAAGCATCACTTTACAGTTTGTTAAGCCTACTTTTTTCAGGGGATTATGGTCTGATAAAAATTTAGCCCACTGTTAAGGTGATAATACTGTTCAACAATGATTTTGGCTCAGGAAAAGTTTTATGTCATTATTATCGAGTTTTTAACGCTGATTACAAAAATGGTCTTATTATTTTCCTATCACGTATAGTTTTTGAGAAATTTCCATTTTTGTTTTTGTTTTGGAAAAAATATTAAATTTTTGTAGTAAAAGCTGTTCATTTATTTTATTATCTCGCAACTCTGACCACATGTGATGTATATCTTATTACGTCGTGTGTATTGCTACTTTTATAGTATGTGTGATGTTAATATTTTTTAATAATTTGTATAATATTTAACCCATTTTTGTTTTTGTTTTGGAAAAAATATTAAATTTTTGTAGTAAAAGCTGTTCATTTATTTTATTATCTCGCAACTCTGACTACATGTGATGTATATCCAGTGGTGGGCACCGTTAACCAAAAAGTTAACTTCGTTAACCGCTAATCCGTTAACCAAAAAGTTAACTTCGTTAACCGTTAATCCGTTAATCCGTTAATTCGTTAAACATGAACGGAAGTTACCGATAAACCGTTAACGTTAACTTTTATTATAAAAAAAATGAAAAACACAATATATATATAATTTAATTTTCCCTCTTCTTCTCGTTCTCCATTTTGTCCATGAGATGCATGTTGCCCTTCATAAAAATTAGCATATCAAAGTTTCATCAGACAGGGATGATCTCTTGGCCCTCGATGTCCTTGCCCATAGAGAACAAACGCTCCACTGCAGCACTGGAGGGGATGGCTGTGTTGAACTTGATGAAAGTCCACCAACACTTGCTCACCCAAGAAGGCAGCATCTGTCAGCAAGTCCTTGGAGTTGGTCTCCAGCCAAGTCTTGACCAAGTTCTGGGCCTTGCCCTTGAGTGACCTGTGGCTTCTGCTGCTCTCTTTTGTCTGGATGACAGCACTGAAGAAGTCATCCTCCTCCTCCTCCTCCTCCTCGTTGTTGCTGCCTCCACTGTTGCTGCCCACTTCGTTGGACTGCTGCTTCATGGCCTCCTCGACTGTACCCTCCATGCTTTTCCTCACCCTGGCGACCTTGGTGTTGTCATACTTGTCCAACCAGATGAGGCGAAACCTGGGATGGAAGGCAGCAGCCAGCTGGCATTCGTCATCCTCCAGGAGGGGCCCAAACCTTTTGTCGATGCCTGCCAAAAGTGCGTCGACCAAGGCGCTGCAGTAGACGAGGCCCTTGGACTTCAAGTCCTTAAGCCTGAAGATTGTCGCAGCAACTGTTGGCAGCAGAGTCCCAAGGTAGGCTTGTTCCTCCCCCTGGATCTTGTCGAGTGCTTTGGCCACAGTGACATGATCTGGAAATAAAACAATGGAGAATTAGTAAATTGTAGAAATTCAAATTTGTATTATTCTGCTGTATTTTACTCAATAATATAACGATAATTAATTGAATGAGCAAAACTAAAACGTATCTACTGGCTGGTGTTAAGAAAAATATAACTTTATTGCAATAAATAAATATAGTTGGATAATTGTATTCTTAAACGTTTACGTAAACAACGCTATTATTGTATCAAGGTCCTGCATTTAATTGTAACCAGAAAAAAAATAAATCGTGGAATTTCCACGAGTCCCGCTAGTTTATTATTAATTTATAAATATATTACCTTGACATACTCTTTCATTAAGTCGACATCCTGATTTTGCACTGCGGAAATGGAAATTCGTTCATCACTATTAACAGTGGCGGATTAATTGCGCACCTGCTCAGCACTGAAAATAATAGAAACTTTTAAACGTTTATTTATGAATTTTTTGGGTTAACGGACTTGAGTTAACGGAAGTTAAATGTAACGGAAGTTAATTAGTCCGATAATGATTTTCAAAGTTAACTTAAAAGTTAAATCGTTAACGAAAAAGTTAACTTCGTTAATTAACGATTAACGGATTAACGGTTTGTGCCCAGCTTTGTGTATATCTTATTACGTCGTGTGTATTGCTACTTTTATAGTATGTGTGATGTTAATATTTTTTAATAATTTGTATAATATTTAATTAATTATATCCAATATACAATAATTGTATAATATTTTTTGAGATTTCATGAAAACTGCGTGATACGCCAAAATGAATAACATTTTCAAAATCAGCAGCGTCGACTTCTTATAGACCAGCTTTGTTTGTTGCTGAGACAGAATAAAAGTAAAAAATGGGGATCTTTTCCGTTTGGGGGCTAGCAGCGAATTTTAATGAAAATCGGTATACTAATGTAGTTTTGGTCACTGATTTAAAAAATAACTTTCTTTTTTTGGAGAAATGAAAAACAAACATGTTAGAGCACTTTAAACAATTAATGTGTTTTTAACGAAAATATCATGACTTAACCTAACCAGTCGTCAAGGGCGTACAGTGGACCTAACCGGGCATTCAATTGACCTGACCTGGCATTCAGTTGACCTAACTGGCATTCAATTGACTTAACTGGGCAATAATTCTTGATTTTTTCTGCTACTTTTACAGATCTGGCGGGATCCTTCAAAAAACGTATCCTTCGTAAAGTTGCACTTTTTACCATTTGACCAACGCTTTTGGCAAAGAAAGAACTGGGTATTTTTATCAAAGGAACACACTTTCCCACACTTAGAGGACTTTTTCATAAACAGTAGCAGTTTGTGACTCTGGCTAAATTTAACACAATCCTCTGTAACTAGTTTAAGCTAGTTAAAACACATATTAATTATTTAAAGTGCTCTAACATGTTTGTTTTTTATTTCTCAAAAAAAAAAAAAAAGTTATTTTTAAAATTAGTGACCAAAACTACATTAGTATACCGATTTTCATTAAAATTCGCTGCTAGCCCCCAAACGGAAAAGACCCAAAATTTGTTGTTCAATGTAATTATAGCTAGTTTATTGTTAAAAATTTCAACACGTATTGGCTGATAGGCTGAGAAATTCCGAGTAATGGATTGAATAGTGTGTACGGAAGATCATTCAGCGAACAAAAAATTAGGTAACACCGAGTCGATAAACGATATCAGGTGAATGTGCAGATGTGTTATGTTTTTATATTCTATATGGTGATTCTTAGCCGTTTCCCATGTACATAAAGTTTCATTAAAAGTGTTCTCTCATTAAAGAGGTAAGACAGGGTTGAATGTGGACGTAATATTTTCAGGTATTAGACATTCTTTGGGCCGACGCTGGTATTTGATATAGGCCAGATGTCAACATCAGCCCAGCAGATGTTTGCTATCTGGTTTGTGAAGATACATAAAATACAGAAATATGTGTGAGAACTACTGTACTGTACGTCTAAAGCTCGTTTCGTCCTTTGTAAAGATGGATTGCAAAGGATCGAGTCGGAGCTGTTTGAACTTATAAATGTCATCTTCTTGTAGGCTTTTGTAATCTCTCTTGCCTGAGTTCTCTCAGTACTGGTACGTAAAGGCTAGAGCCGGGGTGCACACGTGAATCCTTCCTCCATCCTACCTCTTCAACTTGTCTTTGTGCCACATTTGTTACCGTGTTCCAAATCTTATGAAAGAAAATCTGTCAGTGTCTTGAGAAGTTTTAAAAATTTCTGCGATTAGGTTTGCTTTCACTTTTAATTTAAATTTATCTGAACGCTGTCCTGATTTCGATTGTTATCAGTTGCTTAGATTATATTTACTTTAAGTAAAAATAGATTACGCTAACATATTTTACGCCACAATTTTATATTGTTTTTAAAGTGAAAATTCGTAGTGTTAGTGTCTTTAAATAAGTGAAAATAGTGAATTTATAAAAACTATACATTTTATTGTGATACCGACATTTAAATTAATCTGTTATTTGGATTCGTTGAAACAAATATGAAAACACACCGAGATAATAATTTAGCAATAACTACAAATTCTGGTCAAAATACGTTCACTGGTAAGTAGAATATAAAAAACAACGTTCTTTAAATAAAATGGCATTATAGTTAATGAAAATTAGAAATAGCCAAGAATTTTTTCTCCACAAACGAGATTCTTAACGGATCTTCTCAGTTTCATTCACTGCTTATTTTCAATCAAATGTTATATTTTTTTAGGTAATTTTATGTGCAGAATTCAATTTTGGCATTTTTTAAATGCGGAAATTAACCAAAACTAAGCTATATAAACCCTAACCTAACTAAAATAGAAAGTAAATTATACCCACTAGTACAGTTTTTTATACTGATTCTAAATATGCAACTCATTTGTTGCAGAAATAAATATTTAACATTTTATTGGCGTTTGTTTGCAGGAATAGTGCCAGCTTCTGCATACGAACTCGCATAAACAGTAATTTTTGTTGTTATTAATGTTCCCCGGTCAATTGAATGCCCGGTTAGGTCAATTGAATGCCCGGTTAGGTCAACTGAATGCCCGGTTAGGTCAACTGTACGCCGTTAACGACTGGTTAGGTTGAGTCATAATATTTTCGCTAGTTTTAACGAAAATATCACAACTTAACCTAACCAATCGTCAAGGGCGTACAGTTGACCTAACCGGGCATTCAGTTGACCTAACCGGACATTCAATTGACCGCAGGCAACTCGCAAGTAGATAGATTACAGCACTGCATTATCATATGCTCACACTACAACAATAATATTCACGCTAAACTAGGTGTAAGCAGGCAACAAATAAACATTAATAACAACAAAAATTACTGTTTTTTGCGAGTTCGTATGGAGAAGCTGGCACTATTCCTGCAAACAAACGCCAATAAAATGTTAAATATTTATTTCCGCAAAAAATGAGTTGTATACTTAGAATCAGCATAAAAAACTGTACTAGTAACAAAATTTTCAAAAACATTTGACACAGTCCAAATTTTTAATAAGATCTAATACCTTTACAAAATTAAAACCGACGACGCAGTAATAGATTACAACAACTATTTAAGAGAGGTGAGTTGCACTCTCCTAACCTAACCTAACTTTAATATACATCTTTTCAGGGTATTGTATACTTTCAAAACAAGATATTGTATGATATTTGTGGAAGATATTGCGTTCATTTAGGCTATACTGTAGGTGGGTATAATCCGTGTTGGGAGTAACGGCGTTACTTTTTTAGTAGCTGTAGCGGTAACGCCATTACTTTCGAGATGTTGTAACGAAAATGGTAACGGCACTACGTTTTAGAGTGATTTCAATCGTTACTCGCTACTCGTTATTTTCAAACTGATCATTTGACTAATGTCATTTATTAGCTGTTAATTGGTTGTTAGCTCCTCCAAACAAGTAGGGCTATCAGATGGCAATTTTGAAAAACTAGTGTTCCTGAAATCGAAGAATACACTACTAAAAAATCTGCAAGATTAGTTTTTCTTTGACAGGTCATTTTTTTTAGTTCGTGTTTTGATATTTTTTTGTCATATAATTTAGTATTATTAAAGCTTTTCTACTCTTTAGTCTTTTCTTAAAAGTAACGGTAACGCGTTACTTTTTCATAGAAGTAACAGGCGGTAACGACATTACTTTCTATCAATGTAGCGGTAACGCCGTTACTTATAGAAAGTAACGCGCACACCACTGGGTATAATTTACTTTCTATTTTAGTTAGACTAGGGTTTATATATCTTAGTTTTGGTTAATTTCCGCATTTAAGAAAGGCCAAAATTGAATTCTGCGCATAAAATTACCTAAAATTTTTTTATTAAAAATCAGCAGTGAATAAAACCGAGAAGCCCCTTCTTAACACGGTAGAAAGCACTTCAGATAAGGTAAGTCAAACCCTATCTCTTCAAACTCATTTAGGTTGTATGATAAGGGGTGTGAGTCACAATTGCCATTAATGATAGCAATTACAACGAACATTTAATGTCGTAACAATAATGCAATTTTTAATTTGCATCATTTCTAATGATACAGAAAAAGAAGTTTGTACGGAAAAGGATAGGCATATCTAATTACTGTTATTAGTTCCTCATCAGTTTACTGTCCTAGGAGGAAACTGATGCTTTTTTATATGCATTCCATTCCATTTTCTATTATTAATTTATTTCAATTCTGTTTCAAAGTTCTATTAACAACATATCCTTGAATTTCGTGATGTAGGTTTGTCAAGTTGTTTCCATATTTACTACCGAAATTGAATCACAGATTAACTAATAACCAGAAAGATCACTTTCATAAAAAATTACTTACTTAACAACCAACTGTTGCTAAGAACTTTTCCGAAGAATGGCTATATTATTTGCAATGAATCTTAAGTTATTAGTACGAGTATTGTATAAGTATCACAAATTTCATTTCTGCATCAATTAAAGATTAATAGTTTCTTAGAAATATCCTTAGTAACACTTGGTTGCGGTGCTCGGACTTTTCGTCGAACGGACGTTTCGTCGAACGGACGTTTCGTGAAATGGCTATTTCATATTTCTACCACCCCCATCTCAGATAATGTAATGGTGCAATTAGAGGTTAATCAACCAACCAGGTAATTGCGCACTTAGAGGTTAATAAACCAACCAGCGTCCACAGCCGGGTAAAGTTTACGTTCCCCCTACATTATCCTAGTGTAGTTTACATTCCCCTACATTATCCTACTGTAGTTTGCGTTCCCCAACTTTGTCCGCGTATACCTAATCAAATAAAACGTTAAAACTAACGAAAATATTACGACTTAACCTAACCAATCGTCAATATATATATATATATATATATATATATATATATATACTGTATATATATTGACGATTAATTAGGTTAAGTCGTAATATTTTCGTTAGTTTTAACGTTTTATTTGATGGATTCATTTAAAAAATGTCTCCTAAAGATCCTAGTGTAGTTTACGTTCCCCAACTTTGACCTAGTGTAGTTTGTGTCCCCTTTTGTGTCGGGGAAACGTAAACTACACTTGCTCCTAATATATTAATATAATATATTAATATATAAATAATATATAATTACTAAATATATATATAATTACCAAATATATATACCTAAATACCTAAAAGCTATTGAGCATAATTTGTAAGTTTATAGGGGCACAATTTTAAAATTTCTTTCTTCCGAAATTTAAATATATTTTATTTTTAAATGAAAATACAATTCTTTCCAAAAAAAAATCCCGTAAAGGAAAATAAACCTCCTTTTAAACAAATTAATTTTATTTTTACATGAAAATGAAGTTCTTTTAAAAAAAATCTTTCGACGAAACGTCCGGCCGCGCTTGGTTGCTTGGCAAAACGTAACCCTATTGTGTCCTATCTGTTAATCTGTAATCTGTGATTGGACAATCGTTCAACGAGATTCGTGTTCTGTTCTGAAAGATCTTGCAGACGTTAGTTGTTGGTACAAATGAGACTAAGTTCCTAAGAAAGAATTGATTTTGTAATCTAAGCCAGTCACAGTGAAAGAGACTGTATTTCTTCCTTCCAAAGTAGAGGGCAGTCACTTTAGTGAATAAAAAATGAATCCAATTTAATCACAGGCAGTGCGTGAAACCAGTCGTTTCATGAAATACCAAAAAAAGTTTTAATCACCAACAATTTGGGGATAGCACAATTAAGAGTAACAGCGTAGCGCTAGATGGCACCAGCTTTTCGTAGCACCTCTTAATTAATCGCTGGAAAAAAATTAAATATCCCGAAAAAAGTACATATAATGATATGTGATAAGAGGGTCCCAGTGAAACTGAAGGGAAAGGTATTCAAAACAGTGGTGAGGCCGGCAATGTTGTATGGAATGGAGACTGCCAATGAAGAAGAGCAATGAAAGAAAAATCGATGTGGCTGAAATGAAGATGTTGAGATGGATGTGTGGAGTGAAGGTGGCGGAAGCATCTAAGAAGGTGCAGGAGGCCAGGCTGAGGTGGTATGGACACGTCAGGAGAAGAGAGGAGGAGTATGTGGGGCGCAGAGTGCTGGAGATGGAGTTGCCGGGACGGAGAAGAAGAGGAAGACTGAAGACGAGATGGAGGGACTGTGTGGTGGCGGACATCAGGGAGAAGGACTTGGAGGAGGACGTGGTATACGACAGAGGAGAGTGGAGAAGACGAACCAAAAACAGCGACCCCATGTAAAGATGGGATAATAAGCTGCGGAAGAAGAAGAAGAAAAAAGCAAAGCTAGGCACTTGCGGTATTTTTTGCGGTACTGCGGTACTACCGCACTACCAAACCGGTACCGCATAACGCAGTACCGCAAAGGATCGCTGAAAGTACAGCAGTACCGCTACCGCATTCAAATTTCCCGCGGTACTTTCCGCGGTACCGACAAACACGACTTTTCAAAAAATTAACACTTTTTTTTAAGTAAACCTTATTACAGGAGTACAGTAAGACGAATGCTGCGTGTGTTGCATCAGCCTAACTCTAGACACGTTAAGTTTTCGTTCAGAACATGTTACGTTGCCATCCTATCACAACGCCTCAGTGCAGTGCTTGCTTTTGAGCCGGTTGCACGTGTGTTACATTTCTGTGACAAAGATCGATTTTTAGCCATTATGGCAGAAAGTTCAGGTGCGAAATCGCCGATATGCAATTTCTGAAAATATGTGCTATTGCTTGTGTTGTTCTTGTGTGCAGTACCGCAGTACCGCAGTACCGCGGATCGCACCAGGGGGACCTGAAAAAGTACCGCAGTACCGCGTAACGCACTGGGCATGCTGAGGTACCGCAGTACCGCGTAACGCACCCCCAAATTTTGGTACCGCCCACCACTGGAAAAAAGTACATATAATTTTTTCAGAACTATAATTGAAGTTTTGATTTCATGTTAATATACAAAAATAATCACTATAATTAATACTGATTAATAATTACATAAATTACATCAATATTATTATCAATTTATTAAAGGAAATAAAAAACAAGATATTACAGCACAAACTTTAATAAATTTTATGTAAAAGTTGGAAATATATTATAAATGTGATTAAAAATCAATAAACTTTATTCAAATATACATATTTATGTATAACGAATATATATATATATATATATATATATATATATATATATATATATATATATATATATATAAAATACTGATTTTATATATTATATATACTTAATTAAATAAAATTGCATATTTTCTTATTAATTGAGAATGGTGCAATGTAGCATATGTTTTACATAATAAAAAGAGGGAAATTTCTTTTTTTTTTAAAGTTTGCTCCGATTTCCTAAATATTTTTTTCTGAACTGAAGAAAGAAGAAATTTTCCTGAGAATTATTCCTAAATAAAATAGAAATTGCAGTTTTGTTATTTGTTTATTTGACGGGGTTGTTTATCCTCCTTCGCAATATCTAAGGTCGTATGACGGAGGGAACCTACAGTTTTACGAACCACGAGTCGCTACATAATCTGAACGCGGGGGAACGTACCCCAACCAACTATTCCAGACCCAATGTCGCTTAACTTTGCTGATCGACGGGAAGCGGTGTTACGACATTGGCCACGAAGGACGTATTATAACGGAAGATATTGAACAACTCCAGAAAAACAGTGTTATAAGACTGTCCTTTGGTTCGATTAAGTTAGTTCAAGTTAGTTCAAGTTAGGTTAAGATAGGTTAGGTTAGGTTAGGTTAGTTCTTTAGAATGTCGATATTTTGTTGTTGTCGATGAAATGGGTAGAGGTCCCATAAGACGACAAAGATAGGACCAAGAAATAAGATTAAAGTAAAATGACGACGTAAATTATTAGAATTGATATTTATAAAATTCCACAAACTTTTGATTGCATTTATGGAAAAATGGTTTTAAAATATTTAAAAAGTTTTATCCTTTAATTTAGGTTTTCTTTTACGAGACGAGTTTTGTTAAAGTTATGCTAAATGAGATAATTGAAAATGAATGTAAGTAAAAATAAGGTTCTTGACGTTGAACGAGAATGAGAATCAGTCTGGTGAACAACTGAGAAAATTTAGGTTATGTGAAGGAATTTAAATATTTGAAGGTGTTTGATTTTACAAAAGAGGCACGAGTAGGTTGGAAGTTGGAAAGGAGAGTGAAGCGCGTCGAGTAATGTCGAGCATTATCAAGCGATAAAACCCTCTTTGTGAAAAAAGTGTTTGCCTATAGATTCAGTCAGCGAGAGGTTTACGTGAATAATCATTAATCAGGAGGTTTAGAAATTAGCATAACGCTCAGGCCAGACTAACGCAACTCATTGCATTAATTCCCAGGTTATTATTAACTAGTACCATCGGGAGTCGAACTTCCGCCATTCCGTTTACCCACTTAACTACGGGCTCTCGCTCGAAAATGTGTAGGGGGGCAAGAGTTATTTTGGAGGAAAATTTGAGTTTTTCTTTTTGAGCGTGAGAAAGAAAATTAGATAAATGGAGCGCACGATAGATAAAGATTTTAATGCGGTTAATTTTGTTTATATATGACAAGTTGTGAAACTTTGTTCCAAGTTCAACGAAGGTGGTTTTGGGATAAACGAGCTGCGAATCTTTTGTTTTTGGTTTAGTTAAAACCCAGGAAAGGGAGTGTACTGCCATTTTCGTCTTCTTGTCTTCTTTGGTAAATTTGATATTTATTTCTATGTTAAAATAATTAAGAAATGCATTTGAGTGTCCTTTTGGCTTGAAAAGAAGGAATATAATATTTGTATATCTTTTGTATAGTTCTGGTTTGAAATTTGATGGACATTGTTTAAACCAAATGCATTTATGGTAACATAGGAAAATATTTGGTAGAGTGGCATTTATATACACTAACTAACTAAAATATATAAAAAATGAAGCTCCGCCCACTTTGGCGAAAACATTCTGAATTTTATTTGGGGAGTGCGAGTCGACTAAATATTTGTTTTGAGTTGTGTGGGTAAATCAAACCATAAAATGATGGATGTAGGATAAATTCTGTGTACCAAAGATATAAAGATACGGATTAGACCTAACCGGCTAGCCAATAACCTCGCGAAACCTATGCCTAACTTATTAAGTATAATTGTCTCTACTGGGTAGGTGTGAGATTACTAGCGAGTCGTACGGTGTGTCAGTGTTAATGCTAGATGGACCCAATATACAATTACGGAAAAATGGTCGCCTTGAAACAAAATTTGGCTAGTAGAGGGGGACTCGCGATCGTACTGGGTCGGCTCACCCGTCTTGATGGCTTTTTAGTTAATAATACCATGAATATAGTTTGCTGAATTATATGAATAGCAATTATAATTTAGTTACTTCACTTAAATTTTAAACGTTTAGTATAGCCTGCCATTATACAAGTGAATTATACAGTAATTAAGAATTAGTTCCTCGAAAATATCCGAAGTTTATATGGAATTATAACAGCTAACTAATTCCACGCTAAAGATTTTGAACTAATTTCAAAGTCCACAGATTAACATAGTCCACTCCACGCTTCTACAAAATTGTATACGTTTGTGAAATGCAGAAAAGTCAGTCAGTCAATAAATTTACAAAAGAACACAACCATCAAAATTTTGATCTTCGCATCCAAAACTACGCAGCGAGTTTGCAAAATATGTGAAGCTGCATTCAAAATATAAATTGTTTCGTGAGCTTAAGGTAAATGTTAAGTTCTTATTGGCTTAAACATTTCTGTTAAAAATCTTTTTGTATGAAATTATTTACGAGTTATAATGCGAGCGTGGAGTGACTAAATATATATAGATATAGGCCGTGACGCAGCTTAAAAAGTGTTAGCCCACTGCGTGTTTCGGATATGAAGCTCAAAATTTTCATGGCTGTGTTCTTTCGTAAATTTATTGACCGACTGGCTTTCCTTAACTTTACAAAACAATATGAAATTTTGTAAAAGCGTGGAGGGACTATACGTTAATTCGTAGATTTTGGTGTACGAATGAAAACGTCCACAATTACATACGAAACAAAACAAAGTTAATTTAACTCGAGAAAATCCTTCAATTGAGGGAAAAATCTTTAGGAATTTGGAGAACTGTTAGAAAAATTATAGCAAAATAGAAGCTGATATAACTTTCTTAATAATAACAGTAATAATAATTAATTATTAATAATAATAATAGTAATAAGAACGCAGTACATTTCATTACATAAAGCAAATATATATTGTGAAAATAATACTATTAGAGTATTTAAGTGTATAATAACAAATTACGCTCGGGTTGATTTTATGTAACCTATCCCATATATATATATATATATAATATTATATATATTATATATATATATATATATATACAGGGTGAGTCAAAAGTAGCGCCCGATTTCTGTCAGTTGATTGTTTGTTTGTCATTTGTATTACAGTGTACAAGAAGGTAGAAATAAATGAATGACATGTTTATCTGACCATTTATTCGGGGAAAATTATTACGGAACTGTACCGGAACTGTATCTGCAAGACAATTATTAACAACATGACTTCCCAGAAAGAATCTGACAGCCGAAAAAACAGAAATCGGCCGCTACTTTTGACTCACCCTGTATATATATATATATATATATATATGGTACAATAGCATGTAAAAAATCTATATTAAAGTTTATACAGAGAGTTAAACTTGTTATAAAATTGCTCCTCAGTCGGTAAAGAAATGAATTATAATAATAAAGTTAGAACTAGACTTAAATTATGTCTTTTACCATCTTCGCTGCTTGTGTAATTTTATGTTAGTAAATGGCGATTTGTCATCTAATGACCGACTAAATTTACGTACACAAATACACACAAATATATGCATACATTGATATACATATACACATACATGTATACACACATTCGTACACAAAAAGCAAGTGATTTACGCCCATGGAAGTACTTAGCAACCACTCTATAGTAGCAATATATATATATATATATATATATATATATATATACTGAGAAAACATTTTTTATACAATACAATGTTTCAAAAATGAAATGAATTTTTATGAATTCCAAAGTTTGAGCAGTGTAAACAATTATACTGTTTTTAATATATATATATATATATATATATTATATATAGATATATATATATATGAACAGTATATGAACAGTTTTTAGAATTAATTAAAATTATTCGTATGGAATATTGCTGTCTAAAAATTAATTATATGTTAATATTTTTTATTAATGAAACCTTTTAACGTAAGAAAATAAGTATTAAAATTATTATAAATATGTATAAGAAAATTTGTTTATAGCAATAGTAGTAGTTTCCCTTTAATTATAAAAGAAAATGTGGGAAGATTAAAAGAAAATGGGTATAAAGTGCCTCTGGCCCCTTTGTTCAATATCTTGTATTGTTCAGAAGACCTTTTTTTTTTTTAATATTTTCTGGAAAATATTCTCTCTCTCGTGTATATATATATATATATATATATATATATATATATACACATATATATATACATACAGTTTTTAAGATTACAACCAAGGAATTAGTTTCCTAATCCTTCCTTCCTCTAGTTTGTGTAGTTATTCATCAACTACAAAAACTTTTTTTTTTAGGTAAAAATGTGTTTGTTGCAAATACAGCATCTATACCATATCTAGTTTTATCCGCAATATGGACCATTACAATTTGACGTGCGCAACTAATGCCGGCCGCACGCAGGATCGTCTCGCGACTGACGATTGACGACGCGAGTCGCGCGTAATTTTTACATTGATAGAATGGGAGCTCCGCGCACTGCAGCGACCGCGACCGACGCGATTCCGAGAGTCGCGTCGCGATCGCCGCAACGTCCATTCCGTTAATGTAAAATCACGCGTGACACGAGTCGTCAGTCGCGAGACGATCTCGCGCGCGACCGACCTAACTTAGATTGAAAAACGTAATTCAGATAGATACCGAACTAAGTAATTTATAACCGAGACCATATGGTCAGTTTGTAAATTCAACCTGCGGTAGCCCGTATATTTCATAGTTTGGGGGCGTTTGGAAACTATATACGTTATCTCGGAGAACATTATAAATATATAGTACCCCTAACATAAAAACAAACGATGATTTATGATGTAGAAAATGGATAAATTAAAATAGGCCTACTTTTAAAAGTTCAAAATTTTGTACGCGAGTGTCAGTATCACCATCACCATTGCTTAGATGTAAACGAGGGGAAATTTCATCTTTACTTTGTTCGTTCGAATAACAAAGGTTAGAAAGAAAAAAGGAACCCGGAAGAAACTGATTCAGACGCTAAATTCAGTCTTTTTAAAGTTAAAAACGCTTATTAATTTATAGGAATTGCTTTATGTGAAGTTGGAGTTACTTTTTCTAAACAGAAAATTTGCTTTTCCGGTAAAATATTTGGGAATTTAAACCAAAAATCATGTTTGAATAATTCACAAATAATTATTTTTCGATCAAATAAAAAGTGTGTTAATTTACCCGTTTTGTAAGTATATATATATATATATATATATTTTTAATTCAAATTTTTAATTTGTTTAATACAAACGAATCATTTAACATCAATTACTTAAAATTTAAATAAAACATTTGTATTTAATAGGAAAAGTATTTATTTAATTTAAACAATTTTTTTAAATATAGTTTGTTTATTTGGAATTAGTAATGTATTATGCATATGAATTCTAATCGAATTTTGCTTTTACATTAGATTTTTTTTATTTATTTAACTCGAATTTAATTGCAATATATTCAGTTTTGCACATTATGCATACAGAAGTAAATATGTAAATTCTTTTCACCCCTATCGGATTCGAACCGCTCTCGTTGAGAAATCCATCACGCAACTTCTAGACTCTAGAGCAGTGGTTCTTAACCTTTTTACTACCATGCCCCCTCTAGGAATTGGTCCTTCCCTTCATGCCCCCCTTCAATCAAAATAACATTCTCAATAACTTCTCAATATTAGCCCATGCTCTCGTTAAGAGAATAACAAATACAATTAGAGAAATTCCTGTTTCTAGGGGGCGCGCCCCCCTGGTTAAGAACCACTGCTCTAGAGTATTCTTCTCGCTCTCCCCACACCGAGTTTTTAACGCGTTTGACAAATTGGGTATTTAGTTTTTTGTCCACATTATAGTACTGTATTATTATTAAAAACATTTTTTTTACGTGAAAAATCTTATATTTGCATTTAAAAACATTAAACTTAAATGAGAATAAAAAGTGCACTTTTTAAAAAATTAAAACAACTATTAATTAAAATAAAATATTTTGTGTGAAAATTATTAATCAAAGAAGCTTTTTCTGTTAAAACAATGTACAATTTTTATTTTAAAAATAATTTTTATGAGGAGAAATTTTTTATTTCCATTACGAAACTTTGTTTTTTAAATAAATGTTTTTTTAAGTGAAAATTGTATTTTGGTAAGTATAATTAAAGTATATGATTTTTAGCAAATAAACTTAATTAAAAAAATACAAAAAAAAAACGTGTGTAACACGCGGGTTTTTTCTAACTTAAGGATAATTAAGGGATTAAGTTAAGTGATAGAATACATTTATGAAGGGAGTAAGATGAACGAAAGATTAAATTAAGGGAATGAATTAATCGGGAGAGTTCTAAATTAAGCAAGAAAGTAGTCAGTGAAAAGAAGGATATAATATTAGTGGAGTTATTGAATAATAACGATGATCGTGAGAGTGGATTGAGGAAAAATACCGATTGTTTTATTTGCTGAACTGCCGTTTCTTTGTTATGAAAGAAAGCTTTACTTCTCGTGACGCATTGACGGCACCGATATATATATATATATATATATGAAGGCAATAATGAAGCGTTTTAGCTTCTGAATTCTCAAGTACTAAGTACAGCTATAAAAATCTAATAAAATATACAGTTTAAATCTTTAATTCTTATAAATTAACCTATTTAGACTAAATGTTAAAGAATTAGTGGAAGTTTAAAATGTACAACATTTGATTTGTCAGTGAAATTACTTACTTACGCATTTCCCGCGAGTTGTTAATGATAAATAGAATTGGTTGTAACCTATGTACAGAATTTACCACAATCGGAATAAGACTGAGAACTTGTGTCTTAAGGACAAAGCTATAAAAAGCACACACACACACACACGCACACATCTATATAACGAATGACTTCAGAGTTGATAGGGCAGGATCCAAATTATAACAAAACCTATGAAAGTATAGGAGTAAATTGGTACAAACTGGACCAAATGTATCGCGACTTTGTAAACCTCGTATAAGTTATGAATGTCTTATGGATGTACAAAACATTACTAAAACGACAGTATAGGTCCCACACTCTTTTTTAAGTTTCTGTGGTAAAACCCACAGTAACAGTTAAGAACATTTGAAATCTAATACTCAGCTATGTACCATACCCACTAATCGGGTATAGATTAATACATTTGAAATACCTTTTTTTGTTTACTCGATGTAATAACGATATTTCTGAAGCAAACTTTAGATTTTTTTTTCAAGTGTATCGTAAAAAGGTATTAATTTGGTCGCATTTTTTTGACATTTTTGTATTTTTTCTCTAACAACAGCAAAATAACTATATTTGAAGTGTATATGAAATATTGAACACTAAATCTTTCCATAGGAACTGAACCAAATCGGAAAAATAACACACACACACACACACACATACATATATATATATATATATA
>JAJOZX010000322.1:0-100000 GCA_023014485.1 Bathynomus jamesi | reverse complement strand
GACACGATACGAAACGACAAATAATTAGTAAAATCGATTCTAAACTGTTGAATGGAATGAATTCACTGTGAAATGTTGTACTGTGTCCAAATTGAGCTATGGTCTAATTAGCTGCTGCTACAAACGCGAAACGCAGTAATTGAATCATATCACATTTGTACAAAGACGGACTTTCACAATTTTCATTATTTTCGCTGCATTTATTTTTGTTTCATAAAGTCTGCATTTTTTTTTATTATTTTTTCTTTACTTATTCTGTTTTTGATGAAATGTGTTATCAAAAGTTAAAAAAAGAACTTCAAATCGAAATTGACTCCCATTCAGTCACAGTTTGTAGGAAATTTGGTCCAAAATAGCTTCATTCTGCAGACTTTGTTCTAGGAAAATTGATGTATGCCACAGAAGGACCAAAGAAGTATCTTTCGGGACAGTATTTATACCCTCTTGAGTAGTGAATAGAAAACAAATAAATACAAAATGAGCGAAATGAGTAGACTGATAAAATGGACGTGTGAAACTGCTTTTGAAGATTTCGCGTTGTATTTATATATATAATAATAATGTAATGTTGTATCAGTTAGATAAGAGCCCAGTAAAGCCTAAAGCTTAAGGGCCAAATTAAATTAAATAAATAGTCGAACTTCGCAATTATTCGTGTCATTATAAATTGTAAAACGAACGTATTTATTTATTATTAATAAAGGTTATTCAGTATTCAATAATTGTGGAAAGATTGTTAAGGCCTACTCTACTTACCTGCATATGCCTGGTAGGTGTTCTCATACTTCCCTTATTGTTCCCTTTACTGGACACTGAACGCGACTTGGCCAACGCCGATTGCTTCTAATAGAGAGATGTGAAGAAAGGAAAGCAGTCGTTAGTGCGTCTCAGTATAGGAGTTATTGTAGATTAGGCTGTATAACTAGATTAAGTCATTTGACTCGAGTAACCTTGGTTAACCTTGGTTTTGCTTTCACCCGAATTGTTCATTCTGACGAAGGAAAAGCTCGTCACTCCACCTTAGACCTACAGTTTAACGTGGAATCCGAACCACGCCCCATCAGTAGCAGCCCAGCGTCTTAACCACTAGGCTACCCAGGGTACCCATTTATCTACTAACCCATTTCTTTGTTTTATTGTGTGGGAGGAGAAACAGCTGGGTTTTGCTGCGCGCCGCCCGTCGTCACCGGGTCTCGATCCCGGGACCGTTTTAATTCGTAGTCAGCGACGCCTAACCACTACACCACCGAGGCGCATATTGATTTTATTTCTCCGTTTCATCTCGCATTGATTGAAGGGGAGGAACAGTATTATAGAGTTGTTGTTTTTGTTAAGGAATCCCCGCCGCTTCAACTCGAGCAAATCATATCGCAGCGAAGTATTATAGATGCGAGACCAATTTTGTCTTTGAAACACTATGCCACATTCCCTAAAGGCCTATATACAATAAATCTCGCATTATGGCCTTATTATCGCAAATTATTTTATGGAAACTGAAATAACGCAATTCACGCGTTGCATTTACTGCCAAATCCAAAGTTTTCATTCGAACTTCATAATACGTCTCGCGCATAAATCTTCCATTGTTTGAGATACATTATAACAAATCCAAGACTTCGTAATTACCGTATCTTAAATTCATTAAGAAGATTTTTAAATCTAGGTACTTAATTTTTAAATCTTTTTTTAGATTTTTAAATCATCCTTCTCGCGCAACCAATTGCCAGTCGTGTTATCGTAAACTGATGTCATTTTGTGTGAAAAAAATGTTAAATTTAAATAGGCCCCAATTCAGTTATTTCACTTTCTATAACTTATTGATTTGAAGATTATTCTCCGGTATCTCATTTTATAAAAAAAGTTCATTCTATGTATTTCATACATTACTCTTATATTTTGTACCTTACTTCTTGAGCTATATATACTTACATGCGTGCTTTGGACCTACGAACCTCTTTACTCAAATCGATACACTTTTACTTTTTTATATGATACCTTATTAATATACACACTTCCAGGACATTACTAAACAAACTGAAAGATTTTTCATTCTAAACTACAGACAAGGTTGTGACAATAAATGGTACAATTGGTACATCGTCCAAAGGAATAGAAAGTCGTATAAAAGTCGTAGGAAAGTCGTACTGAAAAAGAACTCTTACTTGAAGCAACTGTGCTTGAGGATGTCTTCTGCGCTTGCGAGTTCTTTTCTGGCACGCGCACAAAATAATGAGAATTGTGAAACCGAGTGCCAGGAACCCAGTGCCAGAACCAATAATGGCATATTTGTTCATACCAGTATCTGAGGTTATACATATATATAAAAAATACTATTAAAGTACAATCGAACGTTTTCTCTTATATATATAATGAAATTTAAATATTATTATCATAAAAAAACTTTTAAAATGAAACGGTAACAATTTTAATTCGTTAATGTATACAAAATTTTAAAAAAATTAATTCTACGATTAATCAATATGTACAGGCGTCACTTATTTGCAAGTTAGTTTTTAATTATTAAATTTTAATTTTAATATACCATACATGGAAAGCAACCATGCATATATATATATATATATATATATATATATATATATATATATATATATACCTGAAAAATAATATATGCTTTTAATTAAAAGGGAAATGATTAAAATGTCTTCTCACAATGAAATTAAATCTTTCCTAACACTTTTAAACATTTCACGAATAAAACCGAATTTTAATCGTGAGTTCGGTGTCTTTTTTCTCTATTAAATAAATGGGATTTATCAAAGAAATATTTTGGAAAATGTGAGATACATGTAATGATGATGTTGCTTAACTTCGTTGGCAACATCTAAGGTCGTATGACGGAGGGGACCTACAACTTTACGTGGGATCCGAACCACGGGTCGCTACATAATCTGGACGCGGAGGACGATCTCCCATCGAACTATACTCTCCAGAACCAATATTAGTCTCTTAACTTCGCTGATCGATGGTGTTAAGACATTAGTTCTCGTTTCATTGGGCCGAAAATATAACGCGTATGCGAACGTGTCTGAGCTAGCTAGTTACGCGTTAACCTATAAATAGAGTCTTCCTTAATTCGAACTTGGTTGTTGGGCTACTTAAAAGCGGCGTTTCCACATCTGATCGATTTTACATTCTATCGACAAATATATTGTGGGTTAGATTAAGTTAGGTTACGCTTGGTTAGATTAAGTTAGGTTACGCTTGGTTAGATTAAGTTAGGTTACGCTTGGTTAGATTACGTTTAGTTTTACGGTGTCGATTATTTTTTCTCGTAGATGAAAAGAGTATATGTCCATTTAAGGCGTTTGTAGGTCTTCCATAATACAATACTTAAGATTTTTTGCAGGTTTTCAGATTCAAAACGAGTTAAGTGACGCTATGTCAAAATATTTAAAAATGGAGCGCCATCTACGAGGAAATATCAATTAAATTCCTTTTCAATAAACTTCCATTTAGAGTTATATCTCGTCTGTTAACTTAAACTTACGACAAATATTAACATATAATTAGGAATTAACGTTAAATATGACAAATTTCGGTTTTACCTGGCTGGGATTCGAATCCCCGTCTCTAAAACTCTCAGTTTGAGGGATTGATTTATTCTCTCTTATCCTTTAACGACCCCATAAAGGAGAAACAAGATTTCTTAAAACCGTTTCGCATTGCTTTAGGATTTATATAATAATCCGGGTTTACTGCGCAAATTTATAAAGGAATATCCGAAATATCACTAAAAAGAAATAATGGGGAAAATATCGCAGATGGGAAATTTTCTTTAAAAATTAGATATTTGCCGAACATTTTAAAGACAGATTTCAAACATCTAACGCTAGCATAAAAAGTCATGATCACTTCTGAGTGAGGAGATATTTCACGGCTATAAATATATAATATATATATAAATATATATATATATATATATATATATATAGACTGTTTTGTGAAATGTTTAAAAGTAAGATAACTCTAATTTCTGCATTATATTTTTTTTTAAGTGAACTAACAAATAATAATAATAATGGAACAAACGATATAAAGGCTAAAATATGAAATAGTATATTAACAAGTCAATTAAGTTAAAATAACCCTGTCCTAATTATGACATAAGAATAATTAGGAGTAAACACGATGTTTTAGTGTAACAGTATTATATATATATATAATAGGTTAATGAGTGTGTATGCAGATTCAACTCTGCATAGAGAATACATATGTATACAGGAAAGGAATATATATATATATATATATATATATATATATATATATATATATAATATATATATATATATATATTGAAAGCCATGCAAATAAACATGAATAAATAAAAACACATTTAAGGTCACAGCAGAAGTGACGTCAGAATGGGTAAAAGCATAATAATATAATAAAAGAAAAAGGGACAGAAGAACATTATAAAAGAAAAAAAGAAAAACAAACTTCTGCCATAAATAATTTTATTTAGTGATTTATTCGTTAGATGGACAGATTGTATTAGTTACCCTTTTTATTTTGGAAAAAGTCTCCGTTTTCTATTCAATTATGAAGCGAGGTTTGACCATTTAACTGGTTGCTAAATTAATTTGTCATACCCAATTCTGTTGTTATTAATAACGTGTGTATAGGAATATTTTTAAAAACTGACACTCTTTTACTAAACGTTAATTGTTATATATTATTATATAAGGATATTGCAAAAAAATGAAAAAATTATATATATATATACACAAGGTGGTCCAGAAGTCTGCCTTATTTTAGTGCAATGAGGCAAGACTTTTAGGACCACCCTATATATATATACACCAGGGATGGCTTTCGAAGTTCACGTCTATACTTATACCTATTGAAAAAATTCGTGTTTATAACCATTCAAAAAGAAATTTATAGGCCTATAACTGCTAAAAACTCACATACTTGTATTGTACCTACCATCATTTTTAAATAAAATTATAAAATTATTAGTAATATACAAAATTATTTTGTATGGATCATCCTCATTGTCTGCTACCTTTTTAAAAGTAACATGGACCTACCCTAACCTAATTTAATTTAATGTAACCTTTGGTTAGTGTAACTTAGTATACGTAACTTAGTGTAACTAAACCTAGCCTAACTGAATGTAATCTCCCTCAAAACTTGCCGATAGAATGTTTTGTCGACAAAATGGCGGTAGTTTGGCTTGCTCACTAAATCCTACTATACTCGTAGTTAAATTTTACATAAAAATCTAGTTATATAATGCCATATTTTATACAAAAAATACAGTTTTTCCTGTATGAAAATACAGAAAACACAGGAAAATTAAGAGTAACACAAGGGTTTTCAACCGGCGGGATACATATATTACATTTTTCAGGGACACAGTGAGTTGACAAAATGCGTTTTTTTTAAATTTTCTTTCATTTGTAAATGTATTTTCCGAATCATTTCAACACTGCAAGTTAATAATGATGTGTAATAATGAGTAAATGAAAAATTCAAAATACAGATTAACTCTTGCGTCAGAGAGTTGGAGAGAAAAGGAATGAGAATGTGTAGAAAGACTGGTATTGCGTGGTGCTCTCCTTAAAGTAGGAGGCATGCAGTTGGAGAGTTCAGAAGAACGGTGTCCGTTATAATAGCGATAGTAAAGAGAGAATGAGGCAACATTGCGGCGGAGAGAGAGAGGGATTGAAGACAGTCAGTAAGAGGTGGGGAACTGATGAGATGAAAAGCCGTTGATTCCATCCGGTCAAGTAGAGCTGTGTGGGTTGAGTCACCCCACACACGAGAACTGTACATAATACAGAGGTGGACAAGACCCCTATACAGAGACAGCAAGTGAGTGAGGGTGAAGAGACTGCGGAGCCGGTGCAATACACCTAACCTCTTAGAAGTTGTTTTAGAAAGAGAATGTATGTAATCCTTCCAAGAAAGATCACGAGAAAAGGAAACGCCAAAAATGTTAAGAGAAGAGGAAGGATTGAGATGTGTATTGTTGAAGGTAAGGGGAGAGTCGTGTGGAGGAGTGTGACGAGTAAACAGATGAAGGAACTGGGTGTTTGAGGCATTGAACGTTACAAGGTTGAAAGTCACAACCAGAAATAGTACGAGGGCCACTCAATATATTTTGCCCCACCTTTTTTTTTTCCTTTCCAAGTTTCCTTGTAAGTTCCAGAAATTTTGTACACAAGTAGTTACATAGCTTTTTTATAGGTTTTTATTTTTCCACACAGTCTCCATCCTTTTCTACGGCTTTCCTCCACCTCCTCAACAACATCATCGTCACTCTGAAACTTTCTTCCACGAATAGCATCCTTCATTGGCCCAAACAAATGGAAGTCTGAAGATGCCACATCCAGGCTGTATCGAGGGTGGGGTAACACAGTGAAGCGTATTTTTGTGATGGCCTCTCTTCTTTGCAAACTGTTGTGTGGTCTTGCGTTATCGTGCAAAAGAAGGACGTCTTCCAGTTTTCTCTCCGGTCGACTCGCTTTACGTCTCTGGCGTCTCTGTAAGGTAGCAATACATACCTCTGAGTTGATTGTTTGTCCTTTCTTCATAATATCCACCAGAATCATCCCTTTCATGTCCCAGAAGATCGTGGCCATAACCTTTCCTGCAGAGGGAGCCATTTTGAACTTTTTCTTGCGTGGGGAGTCTGCGTGATGCCACTCCATGGATTGGCGTTTTGTTTCAGGTTCAAAGTGGTGTACCCAAGTCTCATCCCCAGTCACAATTCGTGAAAGGAAGTCATCCCCTTCTGTCTCGTATCGAACCAACGACTCGGAAGTAATTTCTTTTCTTTGGGCTTTGTGATCTTCAGTCAGTTCGCGAGGAACAAACCGTAAACACACTTTTGAGTATCCCAGTTGATGAATTATCGTATTCACACTTCCTTCACCAATTCCTAGCTTCAGTGATAGCTCCTTGTATGTGACGCGCCGATTTGATCGAATGATGCTGTTAGCACGTTGCACAGTGTGAGATGTCACAGCCGATGCCGGGCGACCGCTGCGTGGTTCATCATCGAGGCTGGCTCCCTCTCTCCGATGATCTCGCACGTTTAGACCAGCGTCCAATTGTGCTTCGATCAACAACAGCATCTCCGTAAACGTTTTGTAGACATTTGTGAATATTTCCAACTGTTTCCTTCTCTGCGGTTAACAACTCGATAACAGCTCTCTGTTTACGACGCACATCACTGTCAGACGCCATTTTCGAAACTGCATTAACCATCGGTTTTATACAAGGACGTTTATTAGCGGTTTTATACAAGGAGGGGAGGTTCAAACTGGAAAAATCCGGTTTGTGAAGCGCAGAAAGTTCAAACTTACGGCCCAAAAGACATTTGAGTCCCATGGCCTATTATTTAGCTAAGAAAAAAGGGTGGGGCAAAATATATTGAGTGCCGCTAGTAGAAAGATCAGAGGTCAGGTGAGGAGTAGTTGTTTTTAACAAAAGTAAACACATGAAATCCAACTCGGTTAGAACCAAAAGGGTTCCTCGTGATGATTTTCTGACGCTGGTGCAAGTTTCTAACCTTCGCTAGCCTCGAATTGAGAAAGTATTTATCAGTAAAATCCGACGGAGGAAATGTTTATGTATTCCTCCATATATATATATATATATATATATATATATATATATATATATATATAGTAACTGTTTGAACTCATATATATATATATATATATATATATATATATATATATATATATATATATATATAGTAACTGTTTGAACTCATATATATATATATATACAGGGTGGGCCGTAAGTTTCCATACATAGGAAAATTTAAACGTTTGTTTTTATGTTTCAGATACCCTAAGAATATGCGTTGTAAGATCTTGTTTACTGATGAAGCAAATTTTTACGTCAATGGAGAGGTTAATCGGCAAAACATACGTTATTGGAGTAATGCTAACCCTAACTGGCTGAGTCGACGAAGATGCAAGGTGCCGGTAAAGTGATGGTGTGGGCCGGGATATGGGGTGACAGAATTATTAGACCAATTTTTGAAATCTTAATGCCGAAAGGTATCTTAACATGTTGCAAGAAGAGATTTTCCCATCCCTGCTAAACGAGGAAGGTAACTTCCCAGTTTACTTCCAGCAAGATGGAGCTCCACCTCATTATGGTCTTCACGTGCGTCGGTATTTGGATCAGCAGCAGTTTCCGGATGCTTGGATTGGTCGGCGTGGTCCTGTGGAGTGGCCTCCCAGATCCCCAGATCTCACCCCCCTTGATTTCTATCTTTGGGGGCACTTGAAGGCCATGGTGTATCAGGAAAAGATACGAGACATAAATCATCTAAAGGAACGTATCACCAACGCCATTACAAGCATAACGTCAACTGTGCTAATGCGTGTTCATCAACAGTGGGGAACACGTATTGAAATGTGTTTTCAAAACAATGGCAACCATGTAGAGCATATTATATAAATAAAAATGGTTGTCCATAAAAAAATGTTTATTTTTCCTATGTATGGAAACTTACGGCCCACCCTGTATATATATATTATATATATATATATATATATATATGAAAATTATTTCCTTCGTGGTTTTATTCATCATATATATATATATATATATATATATGTACAGTATATACATTTTGTGTGGGTGTACACGAAAACACCTTGACTTTTCAAAAGGGTACGCGGTAGAAACAAGGTTGAAAACCCCAGATATAACAGTCCGTACTGGTAAACAAAAAATACCCTCATATGACCACTCAACAGTTTGATTTAGGAACTAGGTCCATGCACTTAACATTCGTGTTCTTTTAGTAATTTTCGTACTGACATGGTCAGTTACTGATTTAAGGATTAGGTCCATGCACTTATCACTCTTTTTTTCAATTTTCATACTGACATGGTCAGTTCATGCTGATATACATTTAATTTCAGACACGAACAACTTCCACCAAATTACACGCCAACTAGTTACAACGGTGAAAAACAAGTTACAAGGTCATATATTATTTTCAGACTCTGATATATACTGTATATAAGCTGTCAGTTGCCATGTGCAGTAAATGTCCTTATCCTCTTTTAATTAATTAAAGTTAGACTGTGAACTTTTCCGGAGAAACGCCCTGTTCTAATTATTTATTAGTATACAAATATATTTCTATACCAATACCCCATACCCCCTTTGAATAGTTACATCTACACCTACAGTTCATTTATTTTTATACTATATCCATGTCGGCATGCCATCCCAGATATATATATATATATAGATAGACGAAAATAATATAATTATTTTGATGAAATATACCTTTTGTCAATAAAACAATGAAAAAAGGGGACTTTTTAATTAAGACCAAGTATTTTCTTCTACATTTTTTTATAATTAATTTTTTTTTTTTTTGTGGAAATAATTTTTGTTCTGAAAAGCTTTTTCAGAAGTTTTCTCAAACTATTTGTATAAGTTTAGTGAGAATTTTTTCACCAAATTATCGTTAGTGAAAATCAAATTGCTTTCTATGTATATACATACAGTATATGAATAAAGGAGAGTAAGTTATGTAATGATCCGTTTATGTATATTATTAATTTTTCTTTAAATAGGCGCGGATTGCGCTGCGCCAAACTACAACATTCTCGAGTGGTTCGTACGGAGGGTTGCCAAAAGTAAATAGACACCTTTTGGTTTTCCATACTTTTTGATTTGATAATAAAAGTGAATAAATAATAACGGATTTATTGAATAAATATATTTGTAATGGTGTTGCTTTTCCGTTCCATTATGTAAAGGTGACACGCCTTCTGGTATTCCATTGATGAGCTTTGACATTCGTTGTTGAGGACAATCATCATGGTGTCTATTTACTTTTGTCAACTCTCTGTAAATCATAAAAATACTCCTCGACTAACAAAGAGAATCTTTTTTGTTTTGTTTTGTTTTTTTTGGTTTGTTTTGAAGCATATTTTTGAAAAAAAAAAAAAGCATTTGTAATTAGTGAAATAACAATGATAAAGTGTATGTATATATTTATCAACATAAAAGTTACCATTGTGTTACGAAAAATATTATATACACCAACTTGCTTTTTATTTTGTTTTATATAAATATATATATATATATATATATATATACATATATACATACCGTATATATATATTGATTTTTTTAAAGAATTTATTTCGTTTTGTAACTTTAAAATTAAATGCAAAATATAGTATTTCGTTTGAACAAAAATACAATTAAATTTGGTCAAAAGACCTATTAATTTGAATCATGTCTCATCTGTTCAGCAATAATTTTTCCATTTTCTACGATTCGTGCTAATTTGTCATCACTAATTCTGACCTACAATTACCGTAAAGTTTGATTGCGAAAAATACCCTAAATTATTTTAGGATTCTATTTTGTTTGTTATTATTAAAAAAAAGAAAAAAAAATGTCCAGGAAAGTAGTCCGAAATTTTAAAGAAAAGTTAATAAATTTGATTTTGAACAAATCGACTAAAATCTTGTTTTCAAAATACACTTTTTAAAGCTAAAAATTTATTACTTGTATCAGGATATCAATTCACTCGACTCGATTAAAATTTACTTTTAGCGATAATAATTAATGGTCAGTTTATAATTATTGTATTTATTTACACGGATAAAAAAAAATGTCGTTATTGGTGAAAACTTTTGCTTTGCATCACATTATCGACACCACTTCCAGTTTATCGGGTCGGGCCTATAAAATAATCTAACTTAACTTAGTTTAACGTTGTTAACGTAACCGATTTTAATCCACTAATGCCCATTGGTAGAATTTCCTACCAACAGAATTATTTGTCACTATTACATCACTCTTTGTTGTATTCACGTGATCCTTCGGTGTGCTCTTTTAGATTGCGTCATATCAATGATTCATACCGAAGATTACGTGAATACGAGAAAAAGTGATGTAATAATGACAAACAATTTTGTTGGTAGAAAATTCTACCAATGGGCACTAATGGGTTAATATAATAAAGCTTGTCGGTAGGATGTCTTGTTGACGAAGTGTTGTTAACCCGTGCAAAAAATTGTGATTTACAAAAATATACAATCTCGAAGGAAATACAATATTTATACCCGTCACTAAAACCGCCATCTTGTTTCTCAGCTAATCTCGAAACTTTTAGGTTAGGTTTTGTGTGTATCATCAATTTGACACAGTGCCTAAAATTTCAGTCAATTTACAAATTGCCTGATTTTAGACATTGACTGTAATGTGTATATATATATATATATACACAAACTCAGAATGGTTCCCTGAGAACATTATATGTTAAACACAGACCGTGCATGGAACAAGGAACTCTTCTGGGAAAATTAAATCCACTATAGTCCGAATAAGTAATGGTAAATGACAAATACCATAGTTTTTTTCCTTTTTCATGATTTTAGCCCGACGTGGGCAACGGGTCTCTCGCAAAGAGATCCCATAAATATAGCTTCCCTCACCAGCTATCTGCAAAGCAGACAGGATCCAGCTTTGGGACGTGGATCTAGGGTTTAAAGCAAACCTAGATCCCTACACTCAGAACCTCTATATAAGTAAAAGACTCGTTGCATTCACGTCGTGTTGAATAAATCAAAGAAAAAGGGGGTAACTATTGTATTTTTAGAAACCCTAGATCCACGTCCCAAAGCTGGATCCTGTCTGCTTTGCAGATAGCTGGTGAGGGAAGCTATATTTATGGGATCTCTTTGCGAGAGACCCGTTGCCCACGTCGGGCTAAAATCATGAAAAAGGAAAAAAACTATGGTATTTGTCATTTACCATTACTTATTCGGACTATAGTGGATTTAATTTTCCAGAAGAGTTCCTTGTTCCATGCACGGTCTGTGTTTAACATATATATATATATATAGGGTGTTCCCTAAGTCCGGTCTCACAGGAAAGTTTGTTTTAAATTAAATTTATAAAAGTAATCCATTAGAACTAACACAAATGTTCAAATTGATGTCTTGTTTTGGGAACTTTTTTTTCCCACTTTCATATGGATTGCAGCAAAAAAAGGTCCCAAAACAAGACATCAATTTGAACACGTTTGTTTTAGTTCTAATATATTACTTTTGTAAATTTAATTTAAAATAAATTTTCCTATGAGATGGGACTTATGGAACACCCTGTTTATATATCAAAGGACTCGAGGGACAGCTTCTGTGAAAAGAAATGGCTTATTTAATTAGTACGAAAACTACCTAAAAAAAGAAAGTCGTTCTACCTACAAAAGAAAAATAATCCTTTGCAACCACATTGTGGTATGAATGATGTTCGCGCAATTTATAGTTAAATAATAAAATATTGCAACGAACGACAAAAATTTCAGCAAAATGTCTTTTAAGTTCATAAAAGAGCATTATCGACCCCAAAATCTCAAGAATTCTCCGCGTATATTCATATGTTAAAATTTGCAAATGACGTACTTTGAGAATCATCTGAAATATTATTTATTCCGTCCTTTGAAAGTACTTCAAAACTTAAGTTACGATGAAAGGAAAATTATGAGTACATTGACGGTCCTTTATTATGACGCGAATAATCAAAAGACATATTTTTGAACGCATAATTAAGATACAGCAGCGATTCTTAACTCCTTGGTCGCCAAGCCATTTTCAGTGGGTAATTAAATTGTTATTTATAATTTATTTATGTTATCCATAATCATTTTACCATTAATTAATTATTTATTTTATTATTGTTTGAAGGCATAGGTCGCCGAGCTAGCTCCGCGACCAGAATTTAGGTCGCATCCTAAAAAGGTTAAGAACCACTGAAATACAGGCCCTAAAATCACTTATCATTCGTTTACCACGAACGCTTTTTGATTAAACAAAAAAACTGTAATTATGGTTTTGTTTCGTTAATTTGCGGACATATTCAACAGCTGAAGATTAGGAATTCAATCGTGAATAAAGTCGATGATAACGGCTATCTTTTGGGACTCCTTAAACTGTAATTTGAAGTATAGCAAACGGCTGACTTCCATTTCATTCCCATTGGGAACTTATGCTGGCGAAGGGTAACAATTATTGAGAAAGTGTAGGAAACAGAATTCCAAAACATGATAGCTATAGTCGACCACATTCATTCAGGAGTGAAATTTTAATCTTGAATGTTAAATATGGTCATCAAATCAACTAAATCCAATCATAATTATATCTTTTTTGGCTTTCTCGTTCAAAAAGTGTTTGTGGAAACGGGGGGGTTACGCCGTGGCCATGTCGTAACACCGCTTCCCGTCGATCAGCGAAGTTAAATGACACCAGGGCTAGTCAGTAGTAGTTGGATGCAGGGGCGCATACAGAAATTAAGAAAAGGGGGGCTCAGGGGGGCTGGGAAAATTTTTGGAAATACAGTACTGAGAAACGCGTTCTGGTGACATCTGGAGCATATAACTAAGTAGCTGAAGGATGAGATTCACTCATTTTCTGACAAACTTTTTTATTTAAACATTTGAAGAACGATAAAAATGTACTTTTATAAGCATTGAATTGACAATTACTTTGGAATTTATAGGAACAAATGGAATTATATAAGAACTATAGAATTCATAGGGAGGCGCGCGCCCCCTGCGCCCCCCTTGAACACGCCCCTGGGATGGGAGACCGTCTCCCGCTTCCAGATTATGTAGCGACCAGTGGTTCGGATCCCACGTAAAGCTGTAGGTCCCCTTCCCCGTATGAGCTTAGATGTTGCGAAGGAGGTTAAACAACCTCATCATTAAATTTTGTGGAAACAAATATGATAAAAGTGAATTTAATTCCATTATGAGCAAGCGACTGCAAAATCCCCAAATGGTTAATTTTTCACAGTCACACTTTACAATGACCACCTATTATTATACAAATTACAAACCATAAATTTGCGCGAATCGTAGAAAAAGGAAAGAAATATTGTTGACCATGATCGAACAAACATGGTTGAAATTAATATTTATTTGTCAAGCTAATTAGAATTTTGGTGACCCTAAATCAAATATTTTGGATTTAATTTCAAATGTTCCAAACAGAAACAAATTCTTTCAAAAAAAAAATAAATAAATAAAAATAAAATAAAAAATATATATATATATATACACACACACTGATCGGTCCATGCATCTCTGAAGCAATGTTGTACTTCAAGTTTCCTGTACTATATTATATCGTTTTCCCTAGTGTAGCCTTGTAATAAGCTTATTTATGCGGCTAAATACACATACATATACACGCACACAGACACACAGATACCGCCCATAAGCAACGATATAATTTAGGGGAATACACACACTATACAAGTGAACGAAAGGGACTATGGAATTACATCGAAGAATATTTATATACAGAACTTGATATCAATAACAACAAAAACAAAATCCACATACTGCAATATTCGTGTCCTGGACAGCGTGGCAAATAAATTGAGTAATTTTTATACCCAAAGACAAGAAGTAAAACTCTCAAGCAAACGATATTAAAATTACACTTCTAACATCTCATTTGTATATATAATCACTCATTGTGCTTATGTGTATTTTGGCAGACTTTAGATGTATTTACAGATTATGTTATTGCTTTATTAAAAAAGAACTAACTAGGTTGAAATGGACTTACGAGTACCAGGGGCCAATTGTACTAGCCCTACGACTAGTAGCGTAATTCCGAGGAACACGCAGATCACAGAGATATGAAGGAGAGAAATGCGACCGAATAAGTAGCCGTTGACGCAAGTTTGAGGTTGTTTCTGAGTTCTGGGCACCGTCGGAGGACCTTTGGGCGACTTGTGAGGAGTGACAGGCGATTTGGGCGACGTAACGGGAGAAGGATGTTGAGACTGGGCTGGCGACTGATGCGGTGAGGCTCGCGGGCTTCGTATGGGTGTTGGAGCTCCTATACGTAAGAAGTGGGTGTTAGAACTTTAAGAAAAAGGAAGGAAGCATGAGTAACAACAAAGAATTTGGATTCCTGTAGGAAGACGAACCACTTCACAAAGAAATATATACTGGAACAAAAAATTGGTTTTGAGTTTAGATTTTTGCAACACTTTTTTGAAATGGGAAAATGCAATATTCAATGAATACCATGCAAAAAACAGCAATCAAATGACGCTTTTTTATATATATATATATATATATATATATATATATATATATATATATATATATATATATATATACACAAAAGAACTACCAAAAAATGGGTTTATTCATTATTACGTTTTATAACTAATCTAAAGATATTTAATATATAATTGAATTTGCTCGCTACATCTGTGAACACAATAATACCAGCTTGCTAAAGTTTATCAAAATGGACACGGGTGTAATTTGCAATTGCAAAAATTGCGGTGGATTGGCTCCATCTGTCTAAAGATCTAAACTCTAAATGATGAACGCCAAAAATGAGTGTTTCTATCAACTAAATAGAATTCTGAACTGTGCTTTACTTATAATACCAAATTATTAAAATTTACTTTCATTTACGGGTAAACTATTATGTAATACATTTTATTTTCAAGTTTATTTATATTGTGATTTTGGTCTATACGTTTAAAATAGATGGTTTAGTATTAATTGCTTTTATGGCAAACATATTATTATATTAATATTTCTAAACCTACATTAGTTAAAAATATGCATTTCTCGAAAAGTCACTACTTATCAAAACATCAACATCCTTTGAAGTAACTTGAAGGGATAGCTACCATATTAAAAAAGATTAATGTTATAAATCAGTGTGGGTGAAAGGGGTCATTTTGCGTGATGCTTAAAAGCTTCAGGCATTTCACGTAATACGTTTAACCTTTATTCACTTCCTGAAGATCAGATCAGGTTAGGTTAGATTACGTTAGCTTAAGTTAGCTTAGCTTAGCTTAGTAATGCCTATGATTAAGGGTTACAGGCGTAACGCGAAATGCCTGAAACTTTTCTTGGCATTATTTGAAATGACTGGTTTCACACAAAGACTGTAATATATATATATATATTATAATATATATATATATATATAAAGCAAAAATTTTTAATTAGCTTCGAAACAAAACAAAAGGGGAATAAACTCTGTATACAGTTTAAAATCAAACATTTAAAATATATATATATATATATATATATATATATATATATATATATATATATAATTATATTTTTTATTAATAGTAAGTTAATCTGGTGTCTACCATCTACCATAAAAATTCTACGGTATACAACTCCTATTTTCACTTTCAATGTTAACGAGGATTGTGCCAAAGCTAAATAAATTGACGATCTAGTTAATAACCTGAAATTTATGTCTTCCAAAATTGAAATGGAGGTCTGCAAATAAGAAGACAATCGCTTTCCTGAAAGAAAAACAAAACAAAAAAAAAAGGGTCATGAAATATGATATTTTGTGAATGCGTTTAATGATCATGATGATAATTATCATTGTACGAATAATGATAATAATAATAATAGTAATAATGATGATAACAACCATAATGATCATAATAATTATTCTTAATAAAAAAGCAACATCCAGAACTCATTTTCCCACAGTGGAGTGAGAGTGTATACCCCCAAGGTCCTCAGGTGCCAACAACCGAGAGCGAACCTATGCAGAGCCTCACCGACCAGAGTTCGCTTCAGAGACTACTGAGCTACCGGAAGCCTTAATAATAATAATGATAATATAATCATAATGATAACGACGATCATAATGCTAATAATAATAATAATAACTGGTAATAATGATGGTAATGATAATTTCCATCCTAATGACGCCTTGTGTATACTTGTCCGTCGTATACACAAAACGTGCTTTTAAATAAACGTTAATTTATATAAACACGCGTTCAAGAATCTGAAGCAAATGTTTGCGTTTATTTTTGGGCGTGATTTTCCCGCAGATTTTTTTTGTTTTTGTTTTGTTATTCGTCGAAGGTAATTCTGGAAGAGATTACGTCCGAAAGTCCGGAACGGAGGGTTCGCTGTAGTGACAGTTTCCTCATTTCCGGCCGGGTCGTTTAGCCCGTAACGAATATTCATTATTTTGCTTCTCATTTTGCTGTAGTCGCTGTTTTTATCCCCATTTAGGGGTTCTAAACGGCTGCATATTGTAGAGTTTGCGTGTGGATGTATAACATGCGCAGCCATTCTCTCTCTCTCTCTCGTCTTTGTGATAGTCTTTACGATAGTCTTTACGATAGTCTTTACGATACACAGTGAGCTCATTACGACACAAACGTGCGTGTAGCTTCATTAGTGGTGTCACCATAGATTCAGATTTATCATTTTTTTATTAAAAATTGTTAAATATCATGAAAAAGGATATAATGAAAGTTGTAGGTTAGGTTAGATTACTTAGCTTAAATTAAATGTCACAATCCATAATTAAAAATGTGGCAGGTGTGTGTGTGTGTGAAAGAATTCCCTCGCCGGCCAATATCCCCAGTTTATCTAGGTATGTATATATGTATTAATATCTGAACTCTAATATCGAGCGAGCGCCCTCCATTGATGGAGGAAATAGATAAATATGCACCGACATTATACTTTCTTTTTTATAAAATGTCGAACAGTGGCCGTGTATTTTGTAGATATGCGGTTCTGAAGACATCAAAGCCATCAGCATTTAAAAATTATATAAATAATTTAAACCTAACCTAACTTATCCTCGCCTAACTTAACACTGACTTCATTTAATCCGACCTGGAATAAACCTAATATGGTGTTCTTAACGAGGGATTTCGACCCCCAATAAAAATTTTCTTTGTCGACGAATTTGCTGTCTATGATTTTACATATTTATCAAAATGTGTAATTATCAAATTATTTGCCATTTATCCACAATGTACAGGGTGATTAAAAAAAATGTTACCACTTATATGGCGCTAATGTCAGTGCTTACCACTTATACTGTAGTTTGTGGTTGTTTTTTTTGTTTATGTAAGTATTTGCGTGTTTATTTGCTTTTTTTTTTAATAATAATGTCTTTTTTGTTCAGGGATTGTGCGAGTAATTAATGACGCAGAAATCTGCGTTGCTCTAATGTAAACCTCGTTGTAGTTATTTCCATTGAATGGGGTTCACTCATTAATCACTCGCACAATCCCTGAAAAAAAGTCATTATTATTAAAAAAACAAGCAAATAAACACAGAAATACTTACATAAACAAGAAAACAACTATAAGTGGTAATCAATGACGTATCAACGCCATATAAGTGTAACATTTTTTGAGGCACCCTGTATTTAGTAATTTTAGGCATCATTTCGTAAAAGACTGATTACGGCACTACACTTCAATCAAATGAGATTAATTACTCAATTGAATGACCTAAGCTAACCTATCTTTAACGTAACCTAACGTAATCTAAATTTAACCAATCTTTAACGTAACCTGAACGCCTAACGTTAACCTAACCTATCTTTAACGTAATCTAATCTAACCCATCCCACGACCAAAGTGTGAGAATTAACAAGCGATTATATTTTCAAAATGAAAATATCGCAATTTTGAATCGTTTCTTAATTCTCACACTTTGGTCGTGGGATGAGTTAGAATAGGTTACATTAAAGATAGGTTAGTTTAGGTTATTAAATTGAGTAATTAACCTCACTTGATTGGAGTGTAATGCTATAATGAATTTTTTATTATTCAAAATCAGAATAAAAATTAAAAAAAAAGGTTTTTACTTTAACTTAAAAAAAAAATTGTAGCTATATACGAGTATGGGAGTATGGGGATTTTCAATAAGAAAATCGTCTGGCATTAACTAGAATGAAATAAAAGAAAATAGACGCTCTATACTGTATAAGGACAGAATTCATTTTTACTATTGACGAAAATGTCCTATATAAAATATACAGCACTAAGTGTATATATATATATATATATATATATATATATATATATATATATATATATATATATATATATATATATATATATATATATATACTAGCTCTAGCTGATAAATTTATGTTAACACAAGAAAAACAGAAAACACAAGAAAAAACAACTGCCTAGATTTGGTGTAAGCAAGCAAATTGATAATGTAGAAATATCCCCAACTATAATATCTGACCACAACATTATTGAAATAGCAACCAATATAAAAGCGACAGGAAAGGAAACAACACGAACAACAGAAAGAAGCAAATTCGAAATTTTTAATTTTCACTCCAAAGCTATAAACTGGGAAGATGTTGCATCCAGTATGGAAGTAATAGATTGGAAAACCATTTTCGAGGCCAAGATAACGGAAGAAATGCTAATGACTTTAGAGAAGACGCTGGAAATTGTGAAAAGACACGTCCCAAAAATACAACAAAGAGGAAAGAGAAGCAGGTTCGAGAGACAAAAGAGGTCATTGTTCCGAAAGAGAGAAAGTGTGACTGCAAAATTAAGTACTGTAACTGTAAAGATGACAACATCAGAAAAATATTAAATGATAAACTGCAGAGTATCGATGACATCATACAGGAACTAATTGAGAAGCATACAGAAAAAGAAGACGACGACGCTATACTGTAGAAGCGATAAAGGTTAATTCAAAGTACTTCTATAATTTTGCAAGAAGGAAGTCGAAAAACCATGCGACTATCGGACCTCTGAAAAATGAGAACAGTGCTTTATCTGATGATCTAAAGTATCTGAAATATTTAGCGCTCAGTACGAATCATCTTTCAGTATCCCAAAAACTGACAACCTGATATGCGATAGAAACGCGTTCTTTGAAGAAGAACTACAAGGAGAAAGTATAACGGACTTCGACTTTACGACAGATGACATTACACAAGCTATAGGGAAACTAAAAGCACACTCAGCGGCAGGATCGGATAACTGGAATGCCACATTGATCAAAAAATGCAAGAATGCAATCGCTCAGCCGCTATACTGAATATGGAGACGATTACTAGATACGGGAGAAATACCGGGCATCCTGAAGAGCGCGAACATAGTCCCAATATACAGGGTGTCCCATAAGTCCGGCATCATAGGAAAAATAATAAAAAAAGGCAAAACAAAAGCTTTTATTTACAGAACGTGCTCAATATGTCCACCATTGTTTTCAATACACAAATTCAGACGTGATACCCAGTCAGCAAGCACACGGTGAATGATGTCAGGAGTAATGGTGTTACATGCCCCAATAATGCGCTGCCGCAAATGTTCAACACTCCTAATTTTCTCTGCGTATACCAGCGCTTTCAAGTGGCCCCAGAGATAAAAATCTAGTGGCGTGAGATCCAGGCTTCTAGCTGGCCATTCCACAGGCCCTCGACGTCCTATCCAATGACCAGGGAATTGTTGGTACAGGTATTCCCTTACTTGGGTGCTGTAATGTGCAGGAGCGCCGTCTTGCTGGAACCATGTTGGAAATTTCCTTCTTCGTTCAAAACTGGGAAATGCTTCTTCCTTGAGCATACGTAGGTAGGTGCCTCCAGTGACATGTTCATCGAAAAAGAGGGGGGCCTATGATGCGATCCTTCCAAATACCACACCATACCATCACCCGAGATGCACCCTGTTCCTTTGAAGAGGTATACCAGTGAGGGTTGTTTTGAGACCAGTAGCGGGTGTTCTGTCGATTTACCTCACCATTTCCATAAAAAACAGCCTCGTCACTGAACAGAATGGTGGACGGGAAATTGGCATCCCGAGCATATTGTTCCGTAGCCTATTCACAAAATTCCATCCGCCGGTCGGGATCATCATCTTCGCTTAATTTCTGTAGAATCTGAAGTTTATATGGATGCCATTTGTGAGCCTGAAGAATGCGATGGATGCTACTTTTCGACACTCCTGTCTCGGCGGACAATCGCCGAAGAGACTTATTGGGACTTCTGTTAAAATGAGCCAAGATAGTAGTCGCTGTATCATCGTCAGTGGACCTCCTTGAAGGTCCACTGCGTGGTTTATCTTCTATGGATCCTGTTTTCTTAAACTTTGCAACAAGTCTGCTAACACAACTCTATGTTATTGGCTCGCGGTCTGGATGCAGTCTGTTAAATTCAGCAGCGGCCTCTCTTTGACTCCGATTTCCTATGAGTAGAATTATCTGGATTCGTTCTTCCTTGCTCACAGACATTATGGCCTGTAGAAAGAGAAAAATATGAATTATGGTTTGTAGAAATATAAAAATATGAATTTCTCCTATGATGCCGGACTTATGGGACACCCTGTATAAAGGAGGAGATTGATCCGAGGCCAAAAACTTTAGACCAGTGTCGCTTACATCTCATCTCACTAAAATATTTGAAAGAATAGTTAGACAGAAAATCTATGGCTTTTTGCAAACTCAGAAAAAATTAAATGATAACCAACATGGGTTTCGGTCAGGCAGATCATGCCTATCACAACTAATGGAACACAACAACAACATTATTGATGCACTGGAAAGTAATGAAAACTATGATGTAATATACACAGACTTTGCCAAAGCGTTCGACAAGTGTGACCATGGAATCATAATACATAAACTGAAATATATGGGAATAACAGGAAAAGTAGGGAAATGGATATATAATTTCCTTAGTGAGCGGCGGCAAGTCGTTACAGTACAAGGAGTATCTTCATCAGAATCAGAGGTCCTCAGCTCAGTACCACAAGGAACAGTATTAACTCCACTACTATTCATAATGATGCTAACTGACATAGATGAGGACGTTACCAGAGACAGCACAGTAACATCCTTTGCCGATGACACAAAGATCAGTAGAAAAATAAGAAACCCAGAAGATATAGGATATCTACAAACCGACATGAACAGAATCAACAAGTGGACGGAAGACAACAATATGAAGTTTAACACTGGGAAATTTCAGCTCTTACGGTACGGAAAAAGAGAAGACCTAAAATCCATGGAATATTATACCCCAAATGGACAGGAAATTCAGAGAAATTCTAAAGCAAAAGATTTAGTGGTTGTAATGAATGATGATGCGAAATTTGAAACACAAAATAAGATAGCAGTAAACAGAGCAAAGAGAATAACTGGGCAGATACTGAGAACCTTTAAACGAAGGGATAGGAATATAATGATTCCTCTACTGAAAACACTGATCATACCCAAATTGGAATACTGCTCGGTCCTAACATCCCCATATAAAAAAGAAGACATTAGACAACTAGAAGGGATTCAGAGAAGCTTCACAGCCAAGATCAACGGGTGCAAAGAACTAAATTACCGGGAAAGGTTACGCGAACTAAACCTATATACACTGGAAAGGAGGAGAGAGAGATGCACCATTATTTACACTTGGAAAATAATGGAGAAACTAGTCCCTAATCTTACTCTGAACACTGTAACTCCCCAAACAACGGTGGAAAGTAGAAAAGGAAGACTGTGTCGTGTTCCCAAATTAAAGGCGAGACAGGGAACATCCTTAACCCTGAAAGAAAATAGTTTTGTTGTGAGAGGACCAAAACTGTTTAATCAGCTGCCCAAAGACCAAAGGAACACGAATGGTGTTGCAGTGGACATCTTCAAAAGAAGATTAGACGCCTCGCTCAGAACAATCCCCGATGATCTATGTACCTGGCTAAGTACCGTGGAGAGTACAAGAAACCAACTCATTACTTCACCAGGCCAACTCGAGAGGAGGAGCGACAAGCTTGACCTTCGTGAAATGAGGAACCATTGCACAGAACCTTTGAAAGGTGTGTATATATATATATATATATTATATATTAATATATATATATATATATATATATATATATATATATATATATATTAAACACAGACCGTGCATGGAACAAGGAACTCTTCTGGGAAATTACATCCACTATAGTTCGAGTAAGTAATGATAAATGACATATACTATAGTTTTTTTTCATGATGGAAAGCCCAACCCGGTGCCCACGTTGGGCTTTCCATCATGAAAAAAAACTATAGTATTTGTCATTTATCATTACTTACTCGAACTACTGTATAGTCCATGTAATTTCCCAGAGAGTTCCTTGTTCCATGCACGGTCTGTGTTTAACATATAAGTTTCTCAGGGGACCATTCTGAGTTTATATATATATATATATATATATATATATATATATATATATATATATATATATTATATATATTATATATATATATATAATATTATATATATATATTACCCAGAGTCATCAAGTATGTCAATTATTTATTTAATTTTAACTGATTACACCGGTCTGCATGAAAATCGATTTCTTTATTTTGAGTTGTGATTCTGAAGCAGTTCGCTGCGCTGAATTAAAAAATGCTACCAGTTTTTTTCTATCACCCACAGTTTTAAAGTTATTAGCAAAACAATTTTGGGGCGTTTTGTAATTTTTTACCTTTTTAATCTTTAATTAATTTCGTTTTTTCATATTTTTCAGATAGATAATTCTAACATTACGTCTTTAAAATTTTAATAATGGCTTCTAGAGGATGTACCCATAGTCCAGACATATTTTGTTATATTTGTGGTCGGTATGTTGTAAAACAAAGGACAAATGTAACGCCCTTCATTAAGAGAGCTTATCATGCTTATTTTGGAATTAAATTAGGAGATCAAGACAAAAGTTGGGCTCCACACAAGGTTTGTCTTACGTGTGTTGCGGCACTAAGGAATTGGAGCAAAGGTAAAAAGAGAAGTTTGCCATTTGGGATCCCTATGGTATGGCGCGAGCCTAGAAACCATACCGACGACTGCTACTTCTGTTCTTACAATGTTAAAGGTTATAATGCAAAGAATAAAGAGAGCCTTCAATACCCAAGTCTTCCATCTGCAATAAGGCCGGTACCCCATGGTCCAGAAGTTCCTATTCCCCGCCCACCCGAGAGTCTGGATCAATACAATTCAGATTCTGATTCAGCTCCAAATCCAGACAATGATGATGTTTATGAACAGCCAACAGCTGATCGAGATCCTCCTAAACCATTAACCCAAGCCGAACTAAATGACTTAGTCAGGGATTTGAATCTGCCTAAGGACTCTGCAGAACTTTTGGGGTCTAGATTGCAGGAGAACAATTTATTGGCATCCGACACATACTTCGCTTGGTAAAGAAGGTAAATATATTTTGTTTCTTTCAGTTATTTTTTATTCTTTCATAAACAAGCAATATGCTTGTCCAAGAGCTAGGAGCTATTTAATTCTGCTTTAATTAGGTTTTACTCTATCACCTAAAGATTTCGTGCTACAAGGGGTGTTGTAATACCTCATCTGTCCCCAAATGTTAACCACCCATTGATGGGAGGGGAGAGAGTATTTTGCTGGGAACGGGACTGGTTGTTATATATATTTACCCTACATTATTATGTAAGCGTTACTGTAATCTATAACAACAAAATTTATGGTTTAGCATGTGCAATCCAATGTTGGTCTCGATAAGATGGTTCAATTTAGGGATAAATGGGGGATTTATGACACACCCTGTAGTAAGAAAACCATACGTGATAGGTAAAAACTAACTATATTTTTGAGATCAGCGCACTCAAATTATATAGAATCACCAACTAGTTTGTAAAAATCGATCAAGTTTTCAAATGTGTACTGGTGATTATTAATTATTACAAATGTGTTTAAGATCTTCTCTGGCTTCTCTTTAACCATATCTGTAGAAATACTATTTACGCGCTTATCTGCTTTTATTATTTTAACTATTAAAATTATTTTAAATTAACAAAAAGACATTGGCAATTTATATATACAAAACGAAGCCGCCTGAAGCCTGATTCCAGTAATCAGTGGAGAAATGGGTAATTCAACCATACCTTCATTAAATTACAAATCATGCTATTTTTTCCTCTGGTACCAAACTTAAATGGTTAAACTATACAACCACGAAAAAAAGATTATAAATGATATAAGCGAGGTTGTCTCAACCAACTATTAATTTTTCCGTGTTGGAGCATATGTTCGCATCGGTGGTGTATATATAACCAATTATTCGAACGAGTTATAAAAGCAAAGGTTTCAACCTCTTTTAATCATATAAATGTTGCCACTGTTATATATATATATATATATATATATATATATATTTTCTTCCTGTGGGGCACAGGAAGAAATCGAGGCATGTTAAATCGGGCGATCTCGGTGGCCAGGCTACGGGCCCACCCCGGCCTATCCATCGGTCCCCAAAAGTGGCGTTCAGATAATCCCGCACATCGTTGCTGGAGTGTGCTGGGGGCCTGTCGTGTTGAAACCACATTCGTCTACGAATAGCCACGGGAACATCTTCCAGCAGTTCCGGCAACGTTTCTTCAAGAAATATCCGATAAACCCGCCCGTCGAGTCGGGCAGGCAGCAGGTACGGCCCAATCAACTTGCCATGGACGATACCCGCCCAAACATTGACGGCGAACCGTTCTTGATGAGCATGCACCCGTGTAGCATGTGGATTTGCGTGCGCCCACACGTGAGAATTGTGCATGTTAAACACACCCTCACGTGTGAAACAGGCCTCATCTGAGAACAGCACATAAGCCGGAAAATTAGGCTGCACCGCTGTCTGCTGCAGAAACCAGTGCGAATTCCACACGAAGAGGGTAATCCCGAGGTTGTAATGCCTGGACTCTCTGACGATGAAACGGATGTAACTGCTGCTCGTGCAACACTCTCCAGACCAGGTCGTGGTTCACACCGAGGATACGTGCAACACCTCGCGTGCTTGCGCTTGGATTGTCCTCAAATCGCCGTAGGATTTCTTCTTCCATGTCAGGAGTGCGCACGTTTCTCTCCCGACCAGTGTCATGCATGTTTGCATGGAATGTTCCAGTTTCTCGCAGTCGCCGATGCAAATGCGCAAACGTTTGGTGGTTTGGCACACGTCTGTTTGGGAAGCGCTGTCGGTACAACCTCACAGCAGCTCTTCCGTTTCCATTGGCAGCCCCATACACCATATGCATGTCAGCCATCTCAGCAGTCGTGAAGCGCTCTATGTTACGCGTACTACGTCCGATTTAAGAATGCCCGCGGCAAGCGCGAGTCTAGCCCACTTCACCTTTTAGCCAATTGCAGCGACGCCCTCTCGCGCCGAATGGTGACGTCAGCGGACATACACTTATAGACGAAAAGGGTTTGTCTTGGTGTTGCCTATCCCCCATTACAATTTGTACAGAAAGTTTTCAAACACCCTGTGTATATATATATATATATATATATATATATATATATATATATATATATATATATATATATATTGGGGTGTGTCATAGCCGGTGGGCGAGTTCTCGCTTCTCTACTGAAGTAATTAAAGACTGACGAAAAGATAATTTCTTCCTTTTTAAAATGAGAATTTTTCTTATTCTTTAAAATAGGAAGATTCTCATTTCCTTGAAGCGGTTCGTTTATACAAAAGTTGATTTATTTTTTCATTACCGAGTTTCGTAATGGAGAAAAATCAGTCTGGAAAACGACTAAATTTAGGGTTAACTACGCCGCCAAAAGGTTGGTCCAACTATATTATACAATTAATTCAAGTGTTCGATGCTCGCGTTGTTTATATATATATATATACGAAAGCAATAAGCGTGGTTAGTTGTAACTGTAGTATAGTTGGATTAACTTTTTGGTATACTGCAGTGTGCAAATATTTAACTACTTTATACTCGGAAAAAATTTATAGTTTTTCAATAGATTTTTAGAAACTGTCGATGACCTCCAATTTTTCAAACGCAGATTGTCCAGGCATTTCGAAAACCCCGAACCTTGATTTCGACTTTCTTCTTCCTCTATGGGGGAGGGGAGACGCTTTTGCGGCCATTCGCCCTTGGCCCCTCCTTCCTGCATAAAAAAAGGTATAATGAATGAGTGATTATGCGAGTCGATAGTATACTATTAAGGTGTGTCAATTTTAGGGAGCAAAGTGAAATCTTTAGATTTTCAAAGGCTACTAGTGACCAAATTATGCATTTTTATGTGCTAAATCGAAATATGGCTTTAAAATCCAGATTTGACCACTCCTAGCTACTTGTATTTGAAGTTGAAGTTTACGAAAAATCAGCAGTTTTTGCAAGTATTTTTTTTATTGTAACTACATTTTACATACATTACACACAATTAAAGGCATTTTGATTGTATTTCAATATTAAAACTTAGAAATATAGATAGGTTTCTTGAACTTTGCCAAGGATGCCATGTCTGCCTTGCTCTTGTTCCTGGACATGAGCTCTCTACTGGCCACCTGGCCACTGATGTACGCCTCCCTCCTCTCTTGTGAGTAAACATGTTGTGCTGCTTCAATTGTCATCCTTACACACCTCTCTACTGACTGTGTGTGTGAGGGCCATGCAGAAAATTCCATTGGTCTATCCAGAAACTCCTTGATTGCAGCAGTGGTGAGGGAGCAGGTTAGAGGAGGCTCAGTCACGCCAGAGTTCCAGTCAGTAAACTCCAAGAGTTTGTGCATACCAGGCTGATCTCTTCACTGTAGGCATCACTATTCCTATCACCTCCTTCTTCTGACTTCTGAGCAGCTCCAGCTGGTACAGTACATGCCTGGGACCCTCCACCCAGCTGTGATTTAACTTGATGTTGAACCAGTTTGGCATGTAGACTCCCACTATGAATTCCACAATTATCCTCAGATTCTTCAGGTTTCTACCCTTCAGCCCATGTTTGGAAATCCACACTCTGCAGAACCTTAGAGCCGTTGTGACCCACCTACTGTGACAGACTGGCCCAATCTCCAGGAGAGCTAGACTCTGAGGTACCTCTCCCGATCTGATGGCAGTGATGATTCTGTAGCCATATGATTGGCTGAGGTCCTTGACTACCTCCTGACTGAGATGGGGTAGAGGAGGACCAACAGTGATCCTCGTGAAGTTTGGGTTGATCTCCAGCTCAGTGGCAGTGTCTAACGTCTTCCCTAGGGGTCCAGACCACTTGTTGTTGCTCAATGTCTTGCCATCCAGTGTAGTCACCAGGTGTCTGAGACTCAGCTCCCCAGTGTGCAAGTCACAGACAATCCACACCAACTTCCTGCTAAGCTTGGCCTCCACATAATGCATTACTCCTCCCTCCCAGCCAGTATTCACATTAGTACTGTCACCTCCTATGGCTAAAAGGGTCTGGTCTACTCTCTCTCTTAGCCAGTTCACCAGATGATCAGCAATGACCTCAGCATGACTTCTCTCCTCTGCAGCTTCCTCTGGTACAAACTGCCACAAATATTTCCCACCTGGTTCATTGCACACTGTGTAGTGTTCTTCCTTAATGAGGCCAGGAAACTGCCTGTCACTGCCCTCAGCTTCCATCATCACTTTGGTGTCATCTCTTTTCCTATCAAAGAAGATACAGGTGATGCCATTTTCCCTAATCTCTTCATCAAACTTCTTGACCAGCTCTTTAGTCAGTCTCTCATGAGTCCTCCTCACCTTGTTGTGGTCAATCACCAGTGCTGTGTCAAACTCTGTGATAAGACCAGCATCAATCCAGGCAGCAGTGGCAATCTCTGCACTCTCTCTCAGCCCAGTGTGATGTCTCAAGCTAGCCAGAGCTATGTTGGTGATAGCTTCAGTGTTGTATTTCTTCTTCTTAGCCACAGGCAAGGAAGAAGTTGTCGCAGCCCCTGGTATGAAGTCTTCGTCCTCCTCTTTCCTCCCTGCCTCCTCCAGTATATCTCCAGTCTCCTCCAACTCCATCTCCAGCAGTGACTCCTCCCTTAACTCCTCTTCTTTCTTGGCTGACTCCTCTGCCTTCCTCCTCCTCCTCCTTCTCCTCGGCCTTCCTTCTCTGCTCCTGTCTCTGCAGCACTGCTTCCTGTCTCCTGGTCTCAGGATGATCAGCTAGACCCATCTGGTGTGCCCCCACACTGCCCACCTTTTCTCTCTGACCTTTAATGAAGGCAAGCTCCTGCACTGGTATCTTCTGCTCGTTCCTGCAACTGCAGTTAATGTGAACCTCACTATTGCAGACAGGGTTGCACCCAAACTCACTGCAGCTCCTGATCACACAGTGACAGGTCAGGATGTCCACCAATTTGTCCAATTTAATCATGAACCTATCTTTGACCTCTAGCTTCACATTGCCAATGGACACCTTCACTGCCTCATCCCACAGTGCCTTCACTTTAGCCCGGATCCTGACCTCAGTGTTGATTACAGGTCCTGTGAATAGAGCGTTGGCCTTTCTCCACTGAGCCAGTAGCTCTGGAACAATGCCGTTGTTAATCAGGTCATTAACTGGGTAATTCCTCCCGTCTTCCTCACTCATCTCTCTCTCCTCAACAAACCATACCTCAGCAGATCTCTGGCTGTGGGCAGCTCAGCAGGGGGAAGTGCCCTCCCAGTCCCCACCAAATGACTTAGGTGACAACTTGATTTGCTTCGGGTTCTGATTTCTTTCTGACTCATCCTGTGGACCTGTGAACACAAGAAATGTCATTGAAATTTGGATAGGCCTACTGATTATGATTACATAAAATTAAGTTAATTGAAATTCTTAATATCTTCCTATAAGCTCAGATAAAAGGTTGTGTTGTTATAGGTAAAAGACTTAATTATTCAAAGTAATGACAATTTCATATATCTATCATATCAAAATATACAGAAAGTTTGGGTCATACGTAACATTTCGAATAATTTGAATTACAAAATATTTACATTACGAAGTAATCAAAATTGTCAAAAAGGAGGGAAAACAAACGCATTCACAATCAAAACTCCAGCATTTGTGACTATGTGAAACTTAGAAACTGTACTGCACACCAAAAATAACCAAAGTTGACCACACATATCAATGGCACATTGATACACGATGCTACAGTCATATTTAGGTTATATTTCAAACCTTTATGGTCAAATATAAGTAGGTAAATGGTTTTTTTAAACAACACTAAAGATATTTCTAAGTTTGCTAGATAATAAATAATTATGACATCATTTGAACATTAGTAGTTTTTGAATTGTTGACTTTACTAAAATTGACACATCCTAGTATACTAGTGTGTTTTATACAAATGTAACTAATACATCTCGATTCTGCAATGATATATGCGTAACTGCGGTAAAATGGGGTACTATTAGTTTTATACGTGGGTTAACTGTGTAGTAGTTTGGATATGGCTCCGTATTCAATAAGATTGTCAGTTGGAAATCACAAGGACTTCATAAACCGTAAAAGCTGTTATAAATTTATACTATATATTTGCTCTTGGCCCTTCCTTCCTGCATAAAAAAAAAAATATATATATATATATATACGAGTATATGTATGAATGCATTAGTAATGAACATACAGTGTGGTCCAGAAGTCACTATCAGACTGGTTTTGTTCTTACCCAGCTTGTAATGCAGCAAACCTGTAAGTTTAAACCTGCCTGTAAACCTGCCAGCGTACATGCAAGTAGTTTGAGTTTCACGCATGTATTTTTGTGTGCGCGCGCGCGCGCACACATAACTTGCAAAAGCGAGCGCGAGTGTATGATAATTCACAGATGTAGTGGGGTAGTGGGGTAACTTTTTCTGAGGCAACACTTTTGGTTCCTCGGAACATTAAAAATTTTTATTAAAAAACTAGAAAGTTTTTACCGTCGTAAAAAAGTTATGTTAATCTTGATTAGATTTGGTTAGGTTAGGCCAGATTAGAATAGAGAGTATCTCACTATTTAATGACTTAACACAAATCACTTCGAGCTCTCAATTACGACCGAAACACTTACCACGCCATTCTCCGTTCGATGGCGCTAAGGTTAGGTTAGGTTCAATAGGTTTGGTTAATTACTTTTATAGATATGTGGATTTTAAAAAGTCGGTACCTCGTTTGTGAGGAGATGCTCACGTTATATATATATATATATATATATATACTAGGGTGGTGCAAAAAATAAAAATTTTTAATTTTTTACCTCGACATGGCTGCTCCTGTTCCTATATCTATCAAACATCTCCATGCCAAATTTCAGCCTAATTGAATGATATCACTAGGGAACAACATTTTTGTTTCTTGAAAACTATTTGGTGTTTCTTATAGAACTTTTGATGCTGATTCCAAATATGGTTTCAGACTTTTTCTATCACCCATAGTTTTCGAGAAAATAATATTTCCATTTACTCAGAGTTTTCCAAAATATTAGTTAAAATTAAGTGTACTAATTTAATTTTACTTTCTTTTTTTCCAGGTTAACTATTTTTAATAGTATTTTTTGCATTAAAAAAATATAGCTATTTAAACAAACAGATTTTTAATAAAAAGAATTTTTTTTTTCAAGTTTTGCTCAAATTTTAAAATTTTTCATAATAGAAAAAATTGGTTTTTCATTCCAAAAAGTTTTCCGTGATTTCAATAATTTTCCGCCAGCATGAATCGAAACTGTATTAATCCCAGAGATACATTTTGCTACGTATGTGGAGAACTGACCATAATTGTACAGAGGAAGACGATGACCCCACTCGTGAAGAGGGCTTACGAACTTTATTTTGGATGTAAGGTAGGCGACCAAGACAAATCCTGGGCACCTCATATCTCATGCATTTCCTGTGCCGTCACTCTTAGGGGTTGGATTAAAGGTACCCGCAAATCTATGCCATTTGCCATACCAATGATTTGGAGAGAGCCCAAGGATCACCTAACGGATTGCTATTTTTGTATGACTAACGTTTCAGGATTCTCTGCCAAAAATAAACATAAAATTCAATACCCAAATCTTGCATCTGCCATGAGACCAGTACTACATGACGATGATAACCCAATTCCAACTCCCCCAAAGTCATGGACACTGGATGAAGAGTCTGAAGTTGAACCAATGGAAATTGATGACACTAAAGATACAGACTTTCAGCAACCTGAATCAAATAAACCACGTATGATAACGCAGGTTATGCTGAATGATCTCGTGAGAGATTTGGACCTTCCGAAAAAGAAAGCGGAATTATTGGGCTCCAGGTTACGTGAATGGAATTTGCTGGCAAAAGATACAAGCTATCGGCGTTCCGCACTCGCCAAAAAGATCTGATGCAGTATTTCTCCTCGTCAGGTGGTTTATGCTACTGTAATAATGTAAATGGACTGCTGTTAGCTCTCGGTCATGAGCACAAATCTGAAGATTGGCGTTTATTTATTGACTCTTCGAAGCTAAGCCTCAAGGTTGTACTACTTCACAATGGAAATAAATACCCTTCCATTCCTGTAGGGCACGCTGTCCACATGAAGGAATCTTACGAAAATATGAAACTCATCCTTCAGCAGATTAATTATGACCAGTTTCGTTGGTATATATGTGGGGATTTAAAAGTCGTCGCGCTTCTTCTGGGAATGCAGCTCGTTATACGAAGTTCTGCTGCTTCCTTTGCGAATGGGACAGCAGAGCCAGAGATTCGCATTATTTTGTAAAGGATTGGCCACTTCGTCAAAAATGTATCCCAGGACTGAAGAATGTGTCTCATGAACCCTTAGTTGACCCCAAGAAAATATACTTACCGCCACTTCACATCAAACTTGGCATCATGAAAAATTTGTCAAAGCAATGAACAAGGAAGATGAGGCATTCAAATATTTGAAGAAAAAGTTTTCACGACTTAGCGATGCAAAGATAAAAGAAGGGATCTTTGTTGGTCCCCAAATCAGAGAGCTCATGAAAGATCAAAAGTTTGATGATGCCTTGAGAGGAAAAGAAAAAGTGGCATGGGAGGCCATGAAGAATGTTGTCACAAATTTTCTAGGGAACATCAAAGCCTCTAACTATGAAAAAATAGTGCAGGACATGATTGAAGCATATAGGTTATTGGGATGTAATATGTCACTAAAAATCCATTTCTTGCACTCCCATTTAGATTTCTTCCCTGAAAACCTCGGCGACGTAAGCGATGAGCATGAAGAAAGGTTCCACCAAGATATAGCTACTATGGAGAAACGCTACCAAGGGAGGTGGGATCCGGCAATGTTAGCTGATTACTGCTGGACATTGATGCGAGAAGCTCCTAATGAAAACTACAAGAGAAAATCAGTGACAAAGAAGTTTTAAGAAGAATATTTTAAATGCCAATCTGCCACTAATAATTTTTTGAAGTATTTTTACTAACTTCTATACACTTTTTGAATAAATATTAAAATACAAATTTCTCAGTAACCTTGGGTGATAGAGAAATTCTACGGCTATATTCGGATCACGGAAAAAATCCTATAAGACCGACCTGTTTACGTCCAAGAAACAAAAAAAAGGTTAAAATTTGTTCCCCAGTGATTTAGTGGTCGCTATGAATTTAATTTTACTACTCATTTTCTAGTAGATTGATCTTCTGGGTTAAAAAATGAAAAAAAAAACGGGCAAATACTAGTTTTTTGTTTGAAACAGATTAAATCTCAAAGAAAACAGCTTATTTTTTTTAGAAAACAGAATAACTCTTAAAGAAAACATTAATTTTTAAAGAACAAAAATGATATGTTTGATAGAAAATTACATTTATCATTCGTTTATAATATACATCATTACTTAGATTAACGCTTCATCACTGACTCCTTCGAAGACGATGAGTAGTCTTGGCGATGTTTTGCTACTAATCGGAGGATGAATTGTTTTTGTTCATCATCCTTCGTCAAAGATGTATTATATGCCTTGATAAGGGCGATACCCCTCTCCGCCGAATCATTGACAACTTTTAGGTTGATCGCTATGCGTCGAAACTCTTGAAAGCAATCATCCTCCGTCCAGGAATTGGGATCGGTCCTCAGGAAGGTATCCTCCGCTGCCTTCCTTCCTTCTTTCTTTAACAGATTGAAGATTCCCAGGGTCCTTTTGGTTACCATTTCATACAAATTCAAATCTTCAATGTTTCCTTCAAGCTTCAATTGACGAGTAACAGTGGTATTCTCGTTACGTTGGAGGTTTACGACCATCTTCCGTTTGGTCTCGGCATCGACTCTAGGATCGAAGAATGCAAGGCCGATGAGATGCTCTCCAAGATACCAGAGGTGTCGTTGAAGAGCTGTGGATGCTGCTTTGGAAATGGTCTGATTGGGTACTTTTTGCAAGATTTTAAGAAGCAGAATATCGTTGAAAAGAGCGTTGATTCCGACGGGGTCCTCGTTCCAAAAATGTGCGTAGACCAAGGCGATAACAGAGAGAGCTCGGTGATATTCTCCGTCTCAAGTGCTGTCAGCTGTAGCTGATGTTTTGAACATATAATTTTGAGGACGTAGATGGCCTTGGCCATCCAGCGTGCATGGTGAGTTGCGTCCTGCAGCGCGGACCTTGACTTCTTTCTCATCACGGCACCGAAGAAGGTCAGGCAGAGTCGTAGCAATTCCTCGTAGTCATCACGCGATTGTTTAGACTCCAGTGTCTTGTGAAGTACTGGATCATTTCCTCTCGATGCTGGAAATCTTTGGATCTCTGAAGCCTTCATGAAGGAATCCTTCTGAAGTGATGGCCATTTTTTTCTGAAAACGTTTAAAGAGAGTCATTTCCGGGCCACCTGTGGGCCAGAAGTGCGTTGCAGGTGTTTGGACAAGACGACTTCAGGATATGATGTCGACAAGCGACACAAACAAGTTCCCTCCCTACTGCTTTTTCAATCATGGTACAGGCTCCCCCGTGAAGGCCAGTATTAGACGCAGTTGTGTCAAATACGAGACCTTGGATCTCACCGCGAAGATTCCAATCATCAATCGTCGAAATGCAAGCCTTGACTGTTCTTTCCTGTAGCTCGTTGTATTTTTGGCACGGCTAGGAGTTTTTCCATCCCATTTCCCGTAACGATTACCGGGTTCGTTTGGCTGTTTCCTTGCGCCGCCGATGTCGGGAAGTAGTTTTCCATCCAGTGAAGAAGGGGTCCTTCACAGAAAACGAAAGCTGATCCTCTTTGGCTGTTGCCTGCCTTGCTTGCCTTCTTGAACGACGGATGGAGCTGCGTGGAAGAGTCATTGTAGAAATATCATAGCCCAGGGCTTGAGCGACTGATCCAGCAACGAAGACTGCTCCTCGATCGGGAAGGTTGACGTGATGAAGAGCAGCAACCACATCTGGTGATGTGAAGATATTGTTTCATTTCGGAGGATGAGAGTGTACATCTGCTCTTCCGGTCGAAGTCGACGGACGATAATCATCGTCTTCAGCGTTGAATTTTCAGAGGATGAAGTTGATGTGCTGGATGATGGAAGAGCAGCAGCTCCAGCCTGGAATGCAGCCTCTCTTTCTTTGTACGTAGAGCTTTGTCAGCATCTTTCTCCTGTCGACATCTCTTGCGGTATTCCTTGGCAAATTAATATGTCAGAGCCTGCCATACTGCAGGAAAAGATGTCTTCTCGTTGCATCATCAGGAATTGGCGGTCCTTCTTCATTGTATTATCAATTTCAAGCGTCCTTCGAGGAACGTCGAAAAGCTCTGAGACAGTCTCTTGGAACATGCTCTCTTTCATCTGCAGCTTTGTAACTGCGTCTTGCGGTTTTTTATTCAACGCAAGGAAACTCTTCGTACAGCTTTGATAACTTCCTAACGCAGGAATCGACTCGCTGAGTGAATCCTTGCTCTTGCCATACTTGCAGGTCCTCTTTGCAGGCCAAGTTGTAGCTCTCTTTCAAGGTCTTGGACTGTCATGGTGGTGAAACTGAACCAAACGAACGCACATCCACATGTGGGTAGCCTTGTAGTTGATAACTCGTTGCTGGGCTTTCCTAGAGCCCACGTTTCTGCAGATGAGCGAGTACTTCTAACTATAACCTGAAAAATGAGAGAAAAATAATGCATAACCGTTTAGCACCAAAGCACAATTGTATAAGTGTTAAGTAAAAAATTGCAAAGTCAAAATAATAAAGTAAAAAATTGGTTACAGTGGTTAGTGGTCGATGGGTAGGATCGATAGCCAAATTTAGTAGGTAGTTTCTTTAAAATTTCAATAATAAACTTCATAAGATATATTTCTTACAATTTTAATAATTTAATTTAAATAGCATCATCATTACAAACATATATTTCCTGTATAAATAACTCTTGCTACTACATCATATATAGATATATATAGTATACAGTATATATATATATATTATATATATATATATATATAATATATATTATATGTTTATACTGAATAAATATAAACATATGAATTAATACTTAATATATGAACTAATAATTAATATATATGAATTAATACTTACATGAGATACTATTCCTAAGATCTTGAAGTTTGAACGAACTTAAAACCGTCCTTCAACAAGTTTAAACTTGAAATAATGCATGAGTAAATGATTTGTCTGATTCCAAAACAGCATTATACAAGAAATCGAACAATTGCATCCTCTGAAAGTGGGCGGAGTCAATGTGGCGTGACTGCCGCGTCCTCTAAAAATGAAGCGGATAGAAAATGATTGGCATTAAATTAATTAATTCAAAATGTGCAAAATCATAACGACCTCTTATTATTACTGAATCGACAGATATTTTGCACAAAATCACTTCACATCTAAAGGATAAGAGCAGCCATGTGGAGAGCATTTCCAAACTATTTTGAAATTTTAGCCCAAATTTTGGACCACCCTAATATATATATAATATATAATATATATATAATATATATAATATATATAAATATATATATACAGGTTGACGCAAAAGTCGCGCATCATAGGAATTTTCAGTGTTGATTATAATAGTTTTTTTCTTTAGGTAGGGAGCTGCTGCGAAATTAACAATAGACGAGAGGGGAGCTTGGTTTTAATGTATGGGAATACCAGGTACAACAAATCGGTACAGAATTTAAATTCTGTACCGATTCATCGATTGTTGTACCTGGTATTCCATACATTAAAACCAAGCTCACCTCTCGTCTATTGTTAATTTCGCAGCCATCCCCTACCTAAAAGAAAAAACTATTATAATCAAACACTGAAAATTCTTTCCTATGATGCGGCGATTTGTGCGCCACCCTCTATATACAGTATATCTGTATTGTGTGTGTGTGTGTGTTTGTTGTGTGTGTGTGTGTGTGGTGGTGGTGTGTTCAATTCCACCCATTCTAAAAAAACGTTTAACGCAATTGAAGCAGAAATAAACGAATAAATAAAATTTAAATAAATCCGTTAACATTTTCCCCAATTTCCTCCCGTTATTTCCCTCCCCCAACTTCCCCATTAACAGCGAATTATAACGTTGATTTTATAACGTATTCTAACTGTATTCTGAAACTTTTAACGCCACATTTAAAGCCGAAACTCAGTTAGGAACGTAAAATTTTGACTCCTTAAAAATGATGAAAAGGGATATCGTGAAATTGTAGCGTTAAACTCTTTTTATAACATATTCATATATATATATATATATATATATATATATATAATCCCCAAGTCTGATTTTCTTGTACGATCTACTTTTTTGAGGTTAAGTTAGGTTAACTCAGGTTAATCGAACCTAACCTAAAACAAATCGGAGCGTGTGCATAGTCTGAGGAAGCTTAAATGACAACTTATTTGCTTTCGAGTTTTTTTAATTAAAATCCTAACGTGGGTGAAATTCGAAAAAATAACTATACGATAAAAAACCCCTTTATCTAAACTTTCTTATAGAATTCCTCCCCCTTGCTGTACTTCAACACAAACAAAAGTGATTAAATATTTGAAAATAAAAAAATATAAACCTATTCGACCAACTGGGTAAAAAATAGTCAGACGAAAATTTACACAAATGTTCGACCAACATGGGCATTCTGACAATATACAGTGTATATATATATATATATATATATATATATATATAATATATCTATATATACACGTACATATGACCTATTTTGTACAACAAAGGCTTTAAAGCGATCATTTTAGTATATATATAATATATATATATATAATATATATATATATATATATATATATATATATATATATATATGGAGAGAAGAGGCAGATTTTGTACGTCCCAGATGCGGTGGACAAGGGGCCATGAAAACGAGGATGGAAAATACAATACTCTCAGAATACGAGCCCAAAGCTTTTCAATGTCCTACCAAAAGAAGTGACGAATCTCCAGCACACCGACCTGAATAACTTCAAGAACCAGCTGGACAGATTCCTGTGCAAAGTCCCTGACCAGCCATGCGTGGGCTGGCTACGAGGGCAGGAGGAGATCAGACAGCAATTCCCTCCTTCACCAAATCCCGCAAATGAGGCGGGATGCTGCAGAGGGGTACCGTAGGTCGATCCTGAACCGTTGTTCAAACTCACCAAAAGTAAGTGTGTGTGTATATATATTAGATATATATATTACACACACGAGGTGTGATCAAAAAGTTCGGTAAATAGTCCCGCAACTAATGAACGCGTGTCACTAGGTGATGCAGTGTGTATGGTGATGACGTCACCTTCGCCACTGCCAGATACCAACAAACACCATTCAACTACACACCAGTGCGCCGTGTCATTGCTTTTGTGTGAGGGCGTTTTTGTGGCGTCTGGCGATTTTGCAGAAAATGTCGAAATTGAGCAACGTGCAAACATCAAATTTTGTTTTAAACTTGTTAAGACGGCTACAGAAACGCACGGAATGCTTGCAGCTGTCTACGGAGATGAAAGTTGTTACAAACAAGATGACGGACGACCACTTCTTTCATATCTTCCAAAGACTCATTTCCTTCTCGAAACCTACCAAACCACTTGCAGACAGTCTTGTTTGTAACAACTTCATCTCCGTAGACAGCTGCAAGCACCGTGCGTTTCTGTAGCCGTCTTACCAAGTTTAAAAAAAATTTGATGTTTGCACGTTGCTCAAATTTCGACATTTTCTGCAAAATCACCAGACGCCACAAAAACCGCCCTCACACAAAGCAATGACACGACGCACTGGTGCGTAGTGAATGGTGTTTGTTGGCACTCTGGCAATTGGCCAAGGTGACGTCAGTGTATATGGCTGATGACTATCACATACTGTTACCTAGTGACACGCGTTCATTAGTTTGCGGACTATTTACCGAACTTTTTGATCACACACTCGTCAATATATATATATTATATACACACACACTACTGGTCAAAAGTTAACTACACCTACTAATTTCCAATGTTTTGCTGCTTAGTTCACGACATAAACTTCAAATGTAAACTTAACAGGTACTAGAGATGAATTTGCTTACCTGGCTTTCATATTGTATGCTTCAATGCATCTTGCCCTATGCAGTGTGTTGTAACACAGAGGCTTCTTCAAAATAGCCTTCAAAGTGTGTTAATTTACGTCTAGCATGCAACCTAAAATTAATGCCATTAGCTCTGCACAAAGGTCCAAAAACATTTTAAAAGTCTTTACTGGGGTAGTGTGTTTCTTCAGGAGTATGTTAATACATGTGAGGGGTCGCGCGTCTTAAGGTACCCAAGCGCCACCACAGGCGAAAACGTGTTTTTGATGGATATCACTATTTTCACCCTTCCTCTATCGCGTGGTTTGGGTTATAACGACCTTATGACACTAGAAGTATGGTTGAAAACCTTATTAAGCGAACTACTTTTTTCACCTCTATCGCCAGCCAAATGTTCACCCCAAAGTTCGGCATAATAAGAAAATCAAAAAATCTTAAAAAATATATATAGGGTGTCCGAGAATTATTTCTACAATTTTTGGCTGTTATTAAAAGTTAACCATGAAGTATAGAAATTCCAGTGTTGTCCCATTTTACAGAGAATCTCATTAAGTTTTTTCTGATACCAAAGATCAAAGATCTTGTGTAAAATACGCGGGTGACAGACATTGATGATTTAAAAGCAAGAATCACAGCTGCTATTGAGCGAATTGATGTGGATATGCTGCAGCGTACATGGCAACATTTGGAGTATCGATTGGATGTTTTGCGAATCACTAATGGTGCACATATCGAATGTTTGTAACAACGTTACTTTAATAAAAGAAACTTTTGAAAATACAGATTCTAAATAATCTTCTTTAAGAATTTTACGTGTGTTATCAAGAATTTTATTAAAAGATGAAATTGTACAGATAATTTTCGGACACACTGGAATTTCTAAAAAACTTGTCAAAACTTGGTATCAGAAAAAACTTAATGAGATTCTCTGTGAAATGGGACAACACTGGAATTTCTACACTTCATGGTTGACTTTTAATAACAGCCAAAAATATGAAAATATGAAAATCTATTCCAAAAACTCATCAATATCTTCATTAGCATACTTAGAACTCTAATTTAGCCAAAAATGAACGCTCTAGCTCAATTAATAACAGATACTATTGCCAGAATATTGCTGAACTTTGGAGGCGATTTCTGACGAATTTTAATTTTGGCGCTTAGGTACCTTAAGACGCGTGACCCCTCATGTGTTCAGTTATTAACATGCGCTGCAGGTCTTTACATATAAAATCCTTGCAGAGGGGCTAACTGTGTAGTTTAAGGTACATTTCTTTGTTCCAAAAGGCAAAAATGGGTGCCAAAGCCCAGTTAACAACAGAAAAAAGACAGTCGATTGTAACTTTGAGAAATGAGGGCCAATCACTGAGGCAAATTTCAAAAAAAATAAAAGTTTCTGTGAATGCGGTTGCTTGTGCCATTAAACGGTACGAAGAAACTGGTCAAAATAAGGACAGAAAAAGGTCAGGGCGACCAAGAACCACAACAGACTCAGACGACAAGTATATCTGAGTCACCAGTCTGCGCAACAGACGCCTCACAGCACCTGAAATCAAAGCCCAGCTGGACAACTCCAGAAGTACAATAGTTTCAACATCAACTGTTCAGAGAAGACTAAGAGAGGCAGGATTAAAAGGACGAACTGCAGCAAAGAAACTAATGCTGAGACTCCAGAACAAAAAGAAAAGGCTAGTCTTGGCTAAAAAACACCAAAAATGGACTGTTGAGCAGTGGAAACTTGTCCTTTGGACTGACGAATCAAAGTTCGAAGTTTTTAGATCCAAACACAGAATATTTGTGCGGTGCAGAGCGGGTGAAAGAATGACACAGCAGTGTGTTGTGCCAACAGTGAAGCTCGGTGGAGAAAATGTGATGGTCTGGGGATGTTTTGCAGGGGAGCAAGTTGGAGATCTCCACAAAATCACTGGAATACTGAACCAAATTGGCTATCACAGCATTCTACAGCGCCATGCCATCCCACCTAGACTGCGACTAGTTGGCCAACAGTTCATAATGCAGCAAGCCAACGATCCTAAACACACTTCCAAGCTGTGTCAAAATTATCTGAAGCAGAAAGAACGGCAACGTCAGCTCACAGTTATGGAATGGCCACCACAGTCCCCGAATCTGAACACCATCAAGCTAGTGTGGGATGAACTGGATCGACGAGTGAAAGCCAAGCAGCCATCCAGGTTCAGAAGCTCTGGGAACTCTTACAAGAGTGCTGGCAGCAGCTTTCACCAGACTATCTTTTTTCTCTTGTTGAGCGCATGCCTCGAATTTGTTCTGCTGTAATTGCTGCTAGAGGAGGCTATTTTGATGAATCTAAAATTTAGACTTTGCTTTTGGTAAATTGTCCTGATTTGTTGCTATTTAAGTTCCCATGTTTGTACTTATGAATTTGTGTCATGATAACTTAGTTAATAAATGAAAAACTTTAAACAAAATTTGAAGTTTATGAATATTTCAGGGTGTACTTAAACTTTTGACCGGTAGTATATATGGCGCCTCGGTGGTGTAGGGGTTAGCTTCGCTAACTACGAATCCATCAGCCCAGATATCGAGACCCGGTGACGGCAGGTGGCGCGCAGGAAAACCCAGCTGTTCATCCTTCCACACAATAAAGAAATTGGTTGGTAGATAAATGAGTACCCTGGGTAGCATAGTGGTTGAGACGCTGGGCTGCTGGTGGAGCGTGATTCGGATTCCACGTTAAACTGTAGGTTTAAGATGGAGTAACAAGCTTGACCTTCGTCAGAATGAACAATTCGGGCAGAAGAAAATCCAAGATGTGTGTGTATATATACGAGTGTGTGTATATATATATATATATATATATATATATATATATATATATTTAGGGTGGTCCTCAAAAACGAATTTTTTATTTTTACTGCTCCCACCCGATAAAGTAGTTCCACTTCATAAAAAAATTATTTTGGCAAAGTTTTTACCAGATCCGATAATATTTAGGGGTGGCTGTCAAACTTTAAATTTTGAACGAAATCCTTAAAATTGGCAAAATCTGCAGCATCTAAATTTGCTGGCCACTTGTGGTACCTATCTGAGGAAATGGTGGGATTGGCACTGTTTGATGCTTCTGTATCAGTAGAGACAAAAAGATTAATTGTAAAGGGAATTAATGAGACAGAAGGCAGCCTAAAATGTCCTAAACTTGTGAGCCTTCGTCAAGATCATCTCCCAACATTGGATTCCTTGAGCACGAGAAACTCTTTCAAGCTTATACGGGCCCTCAATATCAATACTGCATTTATGCAAAAAGACCCGTCAACATGGGACTCAGATGATGAGTTTCAAGAGGCTCTTCGGAAAGTTGAAAACATCAAGGTCGTGAACGACAATGCCGAACGCGGGATTGCACTTATCCAGGATTATAGTGGAAAACACACAAAGAATGAAGAACAACTTCAATACCTATTGAAAGTCGTGGAGCAACACAGGAAGAAATATCCTGAACCTACTAAGAAGATCTTAAACAGTGAGCTACAGTGAGTGGTCTTGCCAGCCATGAAGATTCAAAATACTACGTCATCAGTGTTATGTATAAGTTATAACGCTTATAATTTAAAATATATATGCAAAATAAAAATCTTTTAACTACACATTATATCAGTGGTTCCCAAGTGGTGATCCATGGATCCCTGGGGGCCAACTGAGATTGTTCAGGGGGTCAATAGAAAACCCCCGCCTTGCAGTTTTGTGGTAACTTCAAGCTTCGACAGCCACCTCTAATTATTATCCGATCGAGCTCAAATTGAAGCAGAATTATTTTCTTATTAAGTGGAACAACTTTATTGGGTGGGAGCATGTAAATTACCAAAAAAAAATATCGCCTCTATAAGGGAGGACCACCCTAATATATATATATATATATATACACACACACGAGGGCCACTCAATATATTTTGCCGCATCTTTTTTTTTCTTTCCAAGTTTCCTTGTAAGTTCCAGAAATTTTGTACACAAGTCGTTACATACCTTTTCTACAAGGTTTTATTTTTCCACCTAGTCTCCATCCTTTTCTACGGCTTTCCTCCACCTCGAAACAAGGGCCTTTATTCCTTGCTGGTAAAAGTCCGCTGGATTCCGCTGGAGCCACCTCTTAACCTCCTCAACAACCTCCTCGTCATTCTGAAACTTTCTTCCACGAATAGCATCCTTCATTGGCCCAAACAAATGGAAGTCTGAAGGTGCCACATCGGGGCTGTATGGAGAGTGGGCTAACACAGTCAAGCGCATTTCTGTGATGGCCTCTCTTGTTTGCAAACTGTTCTGTGGTCTTGCGTTATCGTGCAAAAGAAGGACGCCCTCCAGTTTTCTCTCCGGTCGAACTCGCTTTATACGTCTCTGGATTCTCTGTAGGGCAGCAATATATACCTCTGAGTTCATTGTTTGTCCTTTCTTCATAATGTCCACCAGAATCACCCCTTTCATGTTCCAGAAGATGGTGACCATAACGTTTCCTGTAGAGGGAGCCATTTTGAGCTTTTTCTTACGTGGGGAGTCTGCGTGATGCCACTCCATGGATTGGCGTTTTGTTTCAGGTTCAAAGTGGTGTACCCAAGTCTCATTCCCAGTCACAGTTCGTGAAAGGAAGTCATCCCCTTCTGTCTCGTATCGAACCAACGACTCAGAAGCAATTTCTTTTCTTTGGGCTTTGTGATCTTCAGTCAGTTGGCGAGGAACAGATCGTGAACTCACTTTTGAGTATCCCAGTTGCTGAATTATCGTATTCACACTTCCTTCACTAATTTCTAGCTCCACTGATAGCTCCTCGTATGTGACCAGCCGATTTGATCGAATGATGCTGTTAGCACGTTGCACAGTATAAGATGTCAGAGCCGATGCCGGGCGACCGCTGCGTGGCTCATCATCGAGGCTGGCTCTCCCTCTCTCCGATGATCTCACACGTTTAGACCAGCGCCCAACTGTGCTTCGATCAACAACAGCATCTCCATAAACGTTTTGTAGACGTTTGTGAATATTTCCAACTGTTTCCTTCTCTTTGGTTAAGAACTTGATAACAGCTCTCCGTTTACGACGCACATCACTGTCAGACGCCATTTTCGAAACTGCGTTTAACCATCGGTTTTATACAAAGGCGTTTAAAAGCGGTTTTATGCAAGGAGGGGAGGTTCAAACTGGAAAAATCCGGTTATGTGAAGCGCAGAAAGTTCAAACTTACGGCCCAAAAGACATTTGAGCCCCATGGCCTATTATTTAGCTAAGAAAAAAGGGTGGGGAAAAATATATTGAGTGCCCCTAGTATATATATTACCTATTTGGTGCAACAGAGGCTATAAAACGATCATTTTCGCCTTCACCAAAATATGCTGGTTCAAAAAGTTTCTGAATTTTATCTTATTCCTTCGCTCTTTCCCTTCATTGTATCGGGTGATTACAAATGATCTTCCCGATTTTAAACATTTATGACAAAGCTACAGCGAAAAGAAAGATATACAAATAAAGAAGAACTCAAAAAGTTTTATTTACAAGCTATTGAAGTTCAATATGAGCTCCTTTTGTTGCTCCTTTTGAGGTTACAACATTCCTGAATGAGCAATTGCCTGATCATTGGATCAGGCGTAAGGGGCACAACGGGCCCATTCCTTGGCCGGCTCGTTCGCCCGATGTAACCCCCCCTTGACTTCTTCCTCTGAGATTGTCAAAAATGATGTTTTTGTTCCACAATAGCAACAACTTTGGAACATCTGAAGGAAAGGATACCTGAGGTTGTTAGAAAAGTTCAGTATGATATGCTACAAAATGTATGGAGGGAAACAGAATACCGCTTTAATGTCTGCCAGAGCCACAAAAGGAGCTCACATTGAACTTCAATAGCTCGTAAATAAAACTTTTTGAGTTCTTCTTTATTCGTATATCTTGCTTTTCGCTGTAGCTTTGTTAGTTTTTTCATAATAAATGTTTAAAATTGGGAAGATCATTTGTAATCACCCGGTACATTGTGGTACATCTTCTACTCTGTACCGCCTTGGTTTTTCCTCAGTACTATTTTTGAGTTTCACGTAATGTACCGCATGCGATTGAAAAACCGAAGAGTAATAGTAACGTTTTTATTCAACCATGCGTCTTAAACTTTGTATATATGCTTCATAGTAAAATTTTCTCTCTCTCGGTATGGGCCGCAAGGCCTTTTGAGGTACTACTTTTCCTTGTAACCTCTCTCTCTCTCTCTCTCTCTCTCTCTCTCTCTCTCTCTCTCTCTCTCTCTCTCTCTCTCTCTCTCTCTCTCTCCAACAAGAAATAATAATTTTAAATTGGAACTAAAAACATTTAGCACCTCCATTTGCGGTAATTTCTTCTCCTATAAAATAGTTAATATCTGGAACCAACTTCCCTCGGAGGTTGTTTCAAGCCAAAATGTGAATGTTTAAAAATAGAACAAAGTTCTGAATACGTTCAGGGTTTACGACTGTTCCTACATATAACATAATTTACGAATCGATTAAATAGTATTTTGAAAATAGTATTATAACGTAACCCCGCGGGAGTTTGTTTAAATATTTACCATTACACTTAGTCCTTCCCCAACTTTAGAGAGACGTTTCTGGTTGCAATGTGCCCCACATACCATGATCAGCCATTGAGCAACTAATTTTTTGATCACTTGCCTCGTAAACGCCTTTAAGTGGGAGACTCTTGAATTCGGGGGTAGCAACAACGGGTGATCATCCACGAAACATTTTCATTCGCCATTAAAGACAAGTACATGGGGATAGATACAGGGACCTCCCACTGATATTCCTCGACGGAAAAAGATTTTCTCTATTCTCGTGGTGACGCAACACTTGCCGCATAAACACCTTTTACTGCGGGAGACCCAAGTTGAAACTCGGCGATATTCGGAGTTGGCAGACATACGCATAACAAACATTCATTTACAGAAAACACGCTCACACATTTGCCTGCCTTGTTAATAGACTAGTTAAGTATTTTGTAGAAATACATAATTTCCCAATGAACAAAATCTAGAAAACAAATGCATAGCATGGATTAGGTGAGGTAAAGTTGCGTTTCTGCCGTCACTATTTCGTTTTTCTCTCTCCCTTCTCTCGGGTGGCTGGGTGCATGTTATTATAATGTAATGTTTGAGACCAGCAAAGACCCTAGGATCCACTCATGGCTAGTCTACCTAACCGTGTTTGTAATTGTGAATGCGAAGGGTGAGGGTATGGTATGGAAAATCTTTTTTCTTTTCTCAATTCCTGTTTCAACCCCTTTCCTGTAGAAACATTTCGTCACCTTGCCGGCGTGATGTAGACATTGAGAGTTTGCTTAATCCTTTTGGGACTAGCCTGGAGAGTGGGCCATGCGGTCTTCGTTGCTACAACACCTAGGTAAATAGAGCCAGGGCCGGCGAGAGCTACCACGGGCCCTGGGGAAGGATTGGTATATGGTACCCCCCCCCCCCCCGGCCCCCCACCTGTTTACTCAGTAGTTTATTACGAATGTTTTTTGTGTACATAACGAGCAAACTGATCACTGGTCGACAAAATCGAACTTTTTATTTATCACATGAACAAAAATGGGTGGATCTTATAGGTTTTTTACCGCTGAGTTAAAAAATGGCCTCAAAATTTTTCTATCACCCACCAATATTGAGTGAATCGAAAATGAAATTTGGACTAATTTATAGGCGTAATAGCAATATCAAAGTAGAAAATGCATATTGAATTCACCTAAAATGTGGTTACTGATGATGTACGTTTGTATTTCGCTTCTGGGCCATCCTTTGACAATGTCCAGCAGTAGTCATCCAACATGCTGAGGCTCCACTTGCCCTGGTATCGCTTCTCCATCGTGGATATTTGTTGATGAAAGCGTTCCCCACGCTCATCACTAACATCGCCTAGGTTTGTTGGGAAGAAGTCGAGATGTGTCAAGAAAATGAATTTTCAACGACATGTTGCACCTCACGTCTTTGTAGGCCTTGAGAAGTTCTTCAACAAGTGACTCTTAATTTTCGGCCTTGAAGTTTCCGAGGAAATTTGTGTTCACTACTTTAAATGCTCTCCAAGCTGCTCCTTCAACTTCACTTAGAATTTCATCAAACGCGCTATCTCTCATGATTTCTCTAATTTGCGGGACCACAAATATCCCTTCTTTGATTTTGACCTCGCTGATCCTCGGAAATTTCTGTTTCAAGTAGAGACCCCCCCCCCCTCACTGCCATTTTGATCCATAGCCTTAACAAAATTTTCCATTAAACCAAGTTTAATATGTAGTGGTGGCAAATAACTTTTTTGGATTAAGAAGAGGTGAACTGGTGAGATTTTTATGCCCTGAAATCAACGCTTATCAAAGTGGCCATTGTTTCTTTGAGTAGTGGCTTTCCCGTGCTCTGCTGTCCCATTCACAGAGGAAACAACAGAATTTCGTATAACCCAGTTGTAAACCAAGAAGAAGTGCAATCACTTTCAAGTCTCCACAGATATGCCAAGAGTATTTATCATATTGAATATGTTTCACAAGCAGGTGCATATTGTCGTATGATTCCTTCATATGTACGGCATGTGCTAATGGAACTGAAGGGTATTTATTTCCATTATGGAGTAATACAGTTTTTAAACTCAGCTTCGAGAAATCAATAAATAGGCGCCATTCGTTTGGATCATGTTGTTGGCCAAGGGTTTTCATAAGAGGGTAGAAAGTTTCTTTGATGCTTGCGGTAAAAAGATATCTTAGTGCCTGGAAGCCGAAAGTTCGGATTGATCTTTTGACAATTTCAGATCACAGACAAGCTCGCTCAGGTCTGCTTGAGATATTAAGTGAGGCTCTGTGGATGAACAAGATGGTTCAGACATTGGATCAACATCGTCCGTCAGTAAACCATGTTGAGCTTCGTCATTACCATCGTACATCAATTTCATTTTCATCATCTAAACCAGGGGTTCTTAACCTTTTTTTTTAAGTGAGCAAATTTTTGGCACTTAATTACAGAGTGAGCAACATTATATAAAAAAAGCCTTAAACTTAAACTTAAAGTTTAAATTAGATAAATATTTAACCATTTAAATATTTCTTTAAACGCATGCAAACTTCATAATGCTTAATTAAAATGTTTAGGTATATTGAAAAACATCAATAAGTTCTAATTCTGCAGCTGCTATTTCCTCTTGTTTGAAAATTTGTGTCAGATCATCAATCTCGAAATTTATGCAGTTTGTCAATAATTGAAAGTTTGGTAGATGCTCTTTTAAGTGTTTGAACCTCTCTTCGAACTCGTCACTAATGTCTTCGAGTGCTTTTACTACGAGTGATGGACAGTTGTTAGCAGTTTCAGCCGAACATTTTTTAAGTTCAGGAAAATGATTAAGATTCTCCTTAGAAACTTGACTCCGAAAAAGTTTTTTTTTTTTTAAATCCCGTAATTTCCTCATATAAGGCAACAAAATTATTTTTTCCTTGCAATCTCAGATTTAAGTCGTTTAAATGGCTAAAAATGTCGACCATGAATGAAAATGTTATCTTGAAGTCAGCAGTAAAAATTTCAGGAAAAATATTATCCTTTTTGCTTTGCATTAGAAAAGCAGGCTTTGTTCCTGAGCAACATTTGTCCATTTGAAGAGCAACATTTGCCCATTTGAAGAGCAACATGTTGCTCGCGAGCGACAGGTTAAGAACCCCTGATTCTAAACTCCACGTTTCCGGTGGCCTTGGTACTGGCAAATGTTTATTATGTAAAACAGGCCTTATGGCTGATGGTAAATTTGGCTATTGTACCATATGTTTAGATTTCGCAGTAATGCCTAGTATATTTGTTAAGTAGAAATAACAATCCGTTAAATGGTCTTTCGGCTCTCTCCATATCATCGGAACAGCAAACGGCATTTGACGAGACCCATTTAGCCAGCCTGTCAGAAGTCTTAAACACGTAATACAGCATATATGAGGTGCCCACTTCTTGTTCTGATCCCCTACCTTGCAACCAAAATAAAGTTCGTATGCTTTTTTGACGAGAGGGGTGAAATTTCGCCTTTGAAATTTAAGTGTTAACTCTCTGCACACATAACAGAAACAGTTTGGATGGTTGACACACTTGCGTGGCATTCTGTCATGAAACAATACGAACGCACTGACACAAAAAATGATTAAGGAAAATCACGAATAAAATGCACGATGTTCACTGAGTGAAATCAAATGAGTAACTGACAAATGAAAGTCAACAGTGACGTGTAGCAACTTATAAGCAGAGGAAGAGGAAGGGGCAGACCCCGCCCCCTTCCTATTCTCACTCAAATCCTAAGTAATGTAAATTCGTGTGTCACTCTAAAACTGCGGGTGATAGAAAAATTCTGTTTTCATTTTTGTAATCAACGTAAAAAATTACACATAGTTCAAGTAAAAATATCTCTGTGACAAGAACTTTGTTGACCAGTGATATGTCCGTCACTATTCAAAACATACGGATGATAATCTCTATAAAATGTATGTTTATTAATTATATTTCTTCTCTGTTATTTAATCAATTGCTTTATTAATATTTTTAGATTTTATCCCCCCTCTTTCCGGGCCCCTAGAGGTCCGGGCCCCGGGGATTTAACCCGGCTTCTCCGCCCTCTCGGCGGCCCTGAATAGAGCTGTAAATATTTTGTATAAATCAAAACATATGTTCGAGGTATTTTGACGATATCAAGTAGTTGATATACGATTAGCACAAATAATTATTATGTTAGTTTATACAACCATGTGATTTCGATGTCGGCATAACGTAATTGTCGAGCTAGTTTATATATTCTCTTTCCTGTAAAATTTCCTTGGCTATTTTTCTAGGGTCAGCTTATTTTCTTCAACCTTTTTCCGCACCCACTTCTGGGGGGCGGGGAGAGAGCCTTATACTTTTTTATCCAGTTTTCTACTACTGCTAGAATAGTTAAAAATAAAACTAGTTTAATAGCATGAACCTCTCTGAATGGACCGAAAGGTTTTTGAGGCTTCCTCTTGTCCATGTAACTCTCTCTCTTTCTCTCTTTCTATCTCTCTGGGAATTCTCGGGAGTCAAAACCTCCGAATAACTATATTAAATTATTTGGGAAAGAGACACTTCTCCCCCCCCCCCTTTTTCTTTCATTTGTTCTTTTGTTTTTGACATTACAGAGGGAGCTGCTTGAGGGAGGCCTAGCTCGGACAGAGTAGTAGTAGTAGTAATGTTCCCTTTGCCAATAAATGTAGGTGGAGGCGCTGGTCGGGCGTGGTTTCAGAGCACTAGGACTTCTGAGAAGATACTGCTATTGTTCATGGGATCTCTCGGGAGCCAAAACCTCTGCATAGGTGTTTTTAATTTCAGCGATACTCTTGGGTATACAGTGCAGGACTGTTAGTACTCTTTAGGTAAATCGCGGTATATCTAACTTAGCTACCTAGATAAAGTTTTATAGTTTTATACAGAAATAGCGATGTTCCCTTTTGCAATAAATATAGTAGGAGGCACTGGTCTAGTCTGATTTTAGAGCACTGGGGAATTTTCAGATGATGGGAAGCTTCATGAGAACTCTCAGAAGTCAAAACCTCCGAACAAACGTATTCATCCTCAGGAATGCTATTTAGCTAGAGGAGTAGAATTTTAGTTTTAAATAGTGTGTAACAGAATTTTGCGAAATAAAAAAAAAACATTACGTATATGTACCGCTGTCGGGGTAATTCTTAAATTGAGGGATGCTGGTCAGCTGGAGGTACCGCTGGATCAGTGCTTCCTTATCTAAGTAAGTCCCGTGCGAAAAATGGTAATGTAATTAATTAATTAATTCGTAAAAGTTTCTGAGCACGATGGCCTTGCTTGGTATTCATTGGAGAAATGATGGGACGATGAAATGATGATTTCTTGTCTTAAATAAATACACAAATAAAAATTCTTTAAAGAAAATTGAGTAATTTTGTGTTTCATGCAATCCTTTATTTTCCACTGTCTTCTCATGCGTAACTGGGATAAGTTCATGATGTGAATGAACTCTTTTCACTATACTTTGTCCTGCTTTCCTATAAATCTTCTTTCACAACTATTTTTTGTCAACAATGGCTGCCGGAGGAGAGGGAGCTCTATTACTACTATTCCTGTATGAAAGTTTTGCACGTTTATGAGTGTAAGCATATGGTATAAGTGTTCAGTATTCTTTAGTTTCATTTGTTTTTTTTTGTATTTTTATCTATTTCTTTCTTGGACTAGCCTAGAATGGACCTTAGGGGCTTTGTTAGCCTCTCTCTCTCTCTCTCTCTCTCTCGTGTGGAAAGAATTTAGTAGGTCATTCCTACGCAGTGGATCCCTTTCCTCGGTAACCTTTGACCTTTCAGAAAAGGTCCCTTCTCAACGAGAACACGCACGCGCACCCGCACACACTCCCTTTATTTCCCCTCCGTTTTAGAGGCACTGCAAACTGTACCACGCAAGGATGGGGAACTTTTTCATGTGGATGGAAAGCTTTTATATATATATATATATATATATATATATATAGTGGCTCGCCTATAGCAACATTTTGATCCCGAAATTATTTGCAGCTCCGACCAATTCGAAAGATTACTGCCCACTCACTGTCATTCCTATTTGCCATCGTTGGTCCGCAGTGAAAATGCACAAAGTGAGAAATGCTCATTTGAGGAAAAGAATTTCTTCATTTCAGAAATAATGTCACTCCATTCCTATTCGCGGTAAAGTCTTCAAATGGGAATGGCTAATATTTCCTAACCTAATTTAACCTAACTTATTGACCTAATTTAACCTAACCTATCATAACCTAATCTAATCTGGACCAAAGTGGGAAAGCCGTGGATAAGAATGAGAATAGCGTGAATTAGGAATAGACCGATTTGAAAATTCTTCCTTTGAAATTCTCGCTTTCGACTTTCCACTTTTTGGGCTCGTAATGAAAGAGGAATGACATTGGGTGGGATGATACCATTCGAAAGATGGTCGCCCCGGAATCTATAATTTTATTTTGTGGGGAGGGGGGAGAGGGTGTGTGTGTGTGTGTGTGTGTGTGTGTGTGTGTGTGTGTGTGTGTGTGGAGAGGGTCTCTTTCCCCACGTAATTAATATTCCACTCCCTCTCTAAAAAACAACGAATATCATAGACGAACCCGCTGAAAATTGAAGCTGAATTTCGGTGAAGATTACTCAAATTTAGAAAAACTGAGACTCGCAAATTTGATTTAAGTAAAAAGTACTTTTGCGGATGTGGAACTTTAAACAAATCACCTCGGGCTCGAAGTTAGTTGGTTGATGGTTTCGTGGGAAAGTGTAGGGGGATTGGAGGGGAGCCGGTAACCCCTCCCCCTGATGTAGGGTTAGTAAAGTGGGGTGAACAGTACTCGCGCAAAATCTATTTCGTTTACGCGTGTGAGAGAAACTCTTAAGCCCCCGGATGGATATTAGACCCACATCTTTCTCCGTTTTTATTTACCAGTACCACACACACACACACACACACACACGCTTATTTCAAATTAAGTGCATCATTTTTATGTGGATAACATATAGGCACACGTATGTACGCCATTGTGTATAACTGTAAGCAATTTGTTATTACATACTGTATGTATCATAATGGTTATTATAGTGTAGTGTGTATATATATATATATATAAATGCATAAGAATTATCGGCCATTAACTCTCACCTTATTAAGTTCTTTGAACGTGTAATTAGAGGCAAAATTGCTTACTACCAACAAGAAAAGAAGAATTTGTTCAACCCGAACCAACATGGCTTCAGGGTGGAAGATCATGCCTATGACTGCTATTAGACTCGAGAAAAAGTACTAGAAACACTGTGTCGCGGTCAAAATGTAGATGTAATATACAGGGTGGGCCGAAAGTCTGGATCCATAGGGAAATATTTATTTTAATACATAAATTACAACAAATGGTAAATACTTAAAATGAATATCAACTTTAACTCGTAAATGCGTATCCGTGATACTGTACAGTGGTTCGTACTCCAGTATAAACAACAAATTATAACAAATGCTCAAATTGGCGGCCTCTGACATCGAGACACTTAGGGATGGCATTTATGATTTTTAATAATTCTTCGAATTGACGTTCTCGAGATGCGTGTTTCATTTGATAATCTTCTTGTTGACTTTACTGGACTATTCGTTAAAGTTTCACATACCATTGCAGAGGTATTTTCATCAGTTGCAGTTTTTGGACGACCAGAACGCCGTCGATCATGTACACTTCCTGTTTCTTTGAAACGTTTAAACAACTTGCCAACAGTCGCATGTGTTACTGGATGCTTATCAGGATGATTTCTATTGAATTCGGTAGCAACTTCTCTGTGTGTAGCGCCCTGTCTCGCGTACATGAGCACAAGTTCTACCCGGTCTTCTGTTGTTAGATTCGAAGCCATTTCTGGGCTGAAATAAAAAAAGTATTTGAGTATTTATACTGGAGTACGAACTACTGTACAGTATCACGGATACGCATTTACGAGTTAAAGTTGATATTCATTTTAAGTATTTACCATTTGTTGTAATTTATGTATTAAATATATATTTTCCTATGGATCCAGACTTTCGGCCCACCCTGTATATATATATATATACCGATTTTACTAAAGCCTTCAATAAATGTGATCATGGAATTATAGCAAACTTAAGAATAGAGGAATTAGTGGAAAGGTGGGAAGTTTGATATTTAATTATCTGATTCAAAGAACAGAAAGAGTGGTAAATGGAATTAAATCTGAAGTTTCAGAACTCATCAGCTCTGTCTCACATGGTACAGTATTACGACCCCCCCCCCCCTCCCCATCCTGCTGTTTATCATAATGATTGCAGACACTGATGCGGACATTAATGACGGATGACGCCAAAATATGTAAGGAGATATCAAATGCGAGTGGCATAGAAAAAATTACAAAACGTCATTGAAATATTATTCAAATGGACGGAAGACAAACAATACGAAGTTCAACGAAAAAAAATTCTAACCTATGAGGTATGGTAACATGGTGCTACAGAATAAAGCCAAATAGATAACACCAACCCACCCGTCAGGGGATCTTGGAATAATTATATCATTGGATGCAGAATGCAGAGAACGCAATATTAACATTACAACCGCTAAAAAAATAAAGGAAATTGTATGGAGGAGCTTCCACAGCAGAAAAGCGAACGTCATGCTAAAACTGTGGAAGAGTTTAGTCCTACTAATAATTAAGTATCGCTTAGTACTCGCTAGTGGCGCGCAGTCAGGGTACGCAAGGTACACTCAGCGTATCTAAAGAAAACTTATCAGATAAAATTACTTAACTAAACTTCTATTCTACTTTTTCTTCAAGTCCTTCCCACTCTGAATCATGATATAAATGAAATTTAAGCCATGGGATAAAAGATCTGACATTTTTCTGTTCTGTATGGACATAATTCGAGTCGTGTGACGGTTGTGCCCTGTGAGCTAATTTGGTTCTTATGTGCATGAATATAACAAAATCATGGCTATTGACCAGGAGTCGGCACATAAAAAACCAACTCCGACTCCGACTCCGACTCCTCAATTTTTTTGTCTATCCGACTCCGACTCCGAAGGTATATTAATTCTAAATCTGCTATGATGATAATTACACAAGAGGCATTTCATCACCACCACGTGAAGCATCATCATCTGTGGTCATTGTTACGGTAACTTTGTCTGTAGTAAAGAATCTTGTAAGTGGTGCTTGTCGTTCAGTAGATTTCTGATCTTTTATTAACTTTGAAGTAGTTGGAAGGTTTTTATTACTATCTTTCTCAATGACAACTTCTAAAATTTTGGGATGGAAACACTGCAAATGTCTTTTCAAATTTGATGCTCTGGTTGGTGCATTTTTATCAGAGCCAGTAAAACCACTGATTTTTGCTTCACATAATTTTTCATCATCATCATCTATCATACACTGACACACGAAATGTTTCCCATCTGTGGTTATTGTAAAATATTAAAAAACTGCAGACTTTGTTGGAAGTGTCTTTGCCATTGTGAAAGGGGTTTTAGACTTGAAAGTTAAAGACTTATGAAATTTAGAAAGAACTCGAAATTAAATAAGCATTAAAAATAAAAATATTATCTGAAAAGAAAAAATGAATTAATGGCATTAGTGTCTGAAATGGAAAACATTGTGTTTATTATTTAAGTGGTTTAACCACCATAGCTGCCAGTGATATCACACACAAAAACATTTTTATTAAAATTTATATTGAGGTCGGAGTCGGAGTCGGAGTCGGTACATTTTTACCGACTCCTACTCCAGCACCACCAAAATTGCTTCCGACTCCGACTCCACAGCCCTGCTATTGACTAGGATATATTTGACTGGCTGCAATAAAAGCGCAATGTACGCAACTTTTAATTTGCGTTTCAGCTCTAAACAGTCTATATACGGTTAAAATTTTATCAAGTATGATTTCCTTAGTTATATGCGTGATTCATATATAATTGTAATTTAACTGTTAAGTCAACTTCAGAATAAGAGTTGACTTCACCGTTATTTTTATTACATAAATGACCTTCCACGTTCATCTGATATACATAACTTCATAATGTTTGCAGATGATACAACTGTCTCTTTTTCTTGCAAAGATGTTAATTCAGCTAAGAATATATTTAATTCAGAATTCATCAGTGTAATGAAATGGTTGACCACCTATAAACTCTTCCTAAATACCAATAAAACAAATTTCATTATTTTTACTAATAAAAGAAATGTGTATCTTGATGAACTTAATGTTGATGAAATCGCAGGAAAGGAGTGTATTGTAACAAAATTTCATGGTGTACTGCTAGATAAGAATTTTTAATAGAGTGATCATGTAAATTTTATCACAAAAAAGATTTCAAGAAGCGTTGCTGTAATGTTTAAACTTAGAAATGTAGTCCCTAAACAGGTTTTATTAACTCTGTATCATAATCTTGTGCTTCCTTATATAACGTATTGCACCCTTGTTTAGGGAAACTCCGTTAACAACGCTTTAAACAGTAGCTTTATCATCGAAAAGAGAGCAATAAGGTTATTATCTGATGCTGATTTCCTTGATCACTCTAGTGCATTATTTAAAGAGTTAAAACTACTAAAGCTCGATGATGTAATCAAACTGGCACATTTTATTTTTATTTACGAGTGTGAGAACAAAATTATTAACTTACAATGGGTAAACAGATATTTTGTAACTCATCAAGAAATCCACTCATATCAGACCAGAAATAGTTCAAAGCATGTTATACCTCAATTTAGATTGTCTTCATCTCAAAAACTATTTATTTTAATTGGATTGAAACTGGAATGATTTAAATGCTGATATAAAAAATATTGTAAATGTAAATTCATTAAAACCAAGTTCAAATCTCGATTAATAATGGCATACTAATAAAAATCTAGGATTAAATGTACATTACTATTGTTTATTCATTTCTCGTGTGTAATCTCGGATTAAAGATACATTACTCGTAGTTGTTCAGCTCTTATATCTCATGCATAATATTGATTCCTTTGTATGGTAATGGTATAATCCCTTCAATAATGACTTTGCATTTATGTCGATAATGATAATTTAAGATTAATACATACCTTAATTAATAACTCTTATTCATGAGTTACGTACTATTAATAATAACTGTTTTATTTTTAATAAGAGCCCATTAAAACCTAAAGCTTAACCCTTTAACGCCGAACGACGTTTTTGTAGGGTTAAGTCTAAATACGTATATTTGAAACAGTACTTATTCGATCCAGTCGGCGGTAGAGGGTTAAGGGACAAATTAAATAAAATAAATAGTCCAGCTTCACAGTTATTTATGTCATTGTAAATTGTAAGACCAACGTATTTATTTTATTGATTATTAATTAATAAAATAATAAAGATTATTCAATTCAATTCAATTACAGTCAAGTTGCCAATGAAGCCCTCAAGGATTTTATCACATTAATTATTATGAAAGGAAAATATTTGAAGTTGTGTTTAGTTTTATATTATGTATTGGAAACCATTACAAAATATAGTTTTCAATTTCTGTAATTTGTAAAGTATGCTTCATTTTCTGATCCAGGCAAAGGCTCATGTACTTCACAATGCGTACCCTAGGTTCGAAGGTAACACTAATCAACAGCCAAAATGTATCTTCGATGAAACCATCATTTCTTTAGTAATTCGACGTCGCTGAATCCGAAAATGACCTTCATTTTGCATGATTGGTTCGCGTTTAGAAGATACACGGGTGCCCTGTTTTCATTATTTCCCAATTGAAATGAATATATCATTGAAGCATAACATATGCCAACACTGTAGAATGTGCTCGTTTGGCAACCTCGTTGTCTGGCGCCATCTTGAGTACATCGTAAATCCCTTTAGCTCAGTTCTAAGTGACGCTTGTTGTGGTGACACGTTATTTCACATTTTGACATAGTGCTTTTGTCGTGTTTCCTCGTAATTTGCACCTGTGGTTACTTCATGACATATAGAGTGTAGTGCGTGTTAAAGCGTAATCTTGCGATCAGTTTCTCATTGACGTTATAAGCAAAATGCCACGTAAATGCGTTAATGACTCAAATAACTTTTGCTATATTTGCGGCAAAGTAACATTAAAATCGCAAAAGAAGACGTTAACACCTGCCATCAAGAAAGCGTACCACCTTTATTTTAAGTGCAAATTAGGAGATCAGGACAAAACGTGGGCGCCGCATATATGCTGCATTACATGTGCAACTACATTACTCGAGTGGTACAATGGGAAACCGAGGTCAATGGGCTTCGGCATCCCCGTCGTGTGGAGGGAACAAAGTAACCACGTGGATGACTGTTTATTCTGCATGGTTCCGCCATTACGTGGAATTAGTAAGAAGAAAAAATGGACCCTCAAGTATCCTAATGTTCCATCCGCCATTCGACCTGTGCCCCATAACGAAGACATACCTGTGCCCAATCCTCCTACCTCCTCAGACACCCTCGATTTGGATGACGAAGAGCATCCTGTAACGAGTACAGATGAAGACATTGCACATCCCACAACATCACAAGATACCGACTTTGTGCCCAGTGAACTGTCTACAGAACTGCATAAAATCACCCAACACGAACTGAATGACCTCATCAGAGATTTGGACTTACCGAAGTCTAAGGCAGAATTGCTCGCCTCACGCCTTCAACAGTGGCATCTTCTTCATGATGATGTCCAAATATCCATGTACCGCACTAGGCAATCCACGTTGGAGACTTTCTTCATCAAACATGGTGACTTCGTGGTGTGTACAGATGTTGTTGGTTTAATGAATGCTCTAAATATAACATACAGAGATGACGAATGGAGGTTGTTCATTGATGCCTCTAAGCTAAGCCTTAAGGCTGTACTACTTCATAACAAAAACGAAAAAGCTGCCATTCCAATTGGATATTCTGTCCACATGAAGGAGACATATGAAAATATGCAATATCTGCTTCACCACATAAACTACAACGCTCACAAATGGAGCATATGTGGTGATTTGAAAGTGGTCGGCATGTTACTTGGTCTCCAACAGGGTTACACGAAGTACTGCTGCTTCCTTTGCGAGTGGGACAGCCGTGCTAGGTCACAGCATTATGAAAGGAAGGAATGGCCTCTAAGAGAACGTTTAGTGCCAGGTGTGAAAAACGTTTCGTGCGAGCCATTAGTAGAGCCAAGCAAAATACTTCTACCACCGTTACATATTAAGTTAGGGCTTATGAAAAATTTTGTGAAGGCACTCAATAAGGATGGAAAGGCATTTAAGTATCTTTTCCAGAAGTTCCCTCGACTCAGTGAGGCAAAAATCAAGGAAGGCATATTTGTTGGTCCTCATATACGAAATCTGATGAAAGATGAACATTTCGAGACACTTTTGGAGGGCGCAGAAAAAGAAGCTTGGGTCTCGTTCAAGTCAGTGTCGCAAAATTTCCTTGGAAACAACAGAGCTCCAAATGCAGATGAATTGGTGGATAATATGTTGAAGGCGTACCAAAGAATGGGATGTAACATTAGGGTGTGTCAATTTGGGAGGTGAAAATTAATTTTTGCCAATTCCTTCACTGAGGGGTTTTAAAAATATGTTTTTGGATGTGAAGAATTCAAATCTGCTATTATTTTTGTGATTGCTCAACACTTGGCTTGGTAAATGTACGTTTGATTAAAAAGCACATAAATTGCTCTCGGAAAACAACATTTATTAATTTTAGCTTCTCAAAATGTCAGGTAATGCTATAAAAATTTTAGTTTCTCTGCATAAAACATATCCTAGTAATCATAAAACATATCCTTGTAATCATAAAACAACATTAGAAAGTAATGACATCAGTAAAAAAAAATATTTAAACAACAAGTTTCATCAAGTCTTGCTTTGATTCGTTCTTGGACATCAGCCGCCGACTTGCTTCTTGGCCTCTGATATAGCCCTCACGTTTCTCATGTGTATACACCCTGCCTGCTGCCTCTGTGACTTGTTTCACACACCTCTCTATTGACTGAGCATGACAGGGCCACTGTGGAACTTGCATAGGCTTGTCAAAGAACTTCTTTACTTCCGCTGTAGTCAGTTTACATGTCAAAGGATGTTCAAATACCCGTCAGACCAGTCTGTCAGCTCCAACACGGAAGAAGCACTGGGGTTGATGAAAGGTGTCTTCCTGGGACGTACAGAAAGATCTCCAAGTGTGTCATCATCTCCACCCCTCATGTCAACAATCTTTTGGACACCAGCTCTCCTCTCCTCACTGTCATCTGAGCACAAGAGTGTCTGGATTATCATTTCGCTGAATGCATACCATGCTGAGCGCTTGATGGTTGGCAAAACAGCATCCACTACAGCCTTCTTTTGCAGCCTAACTAGCCGCAGCTGAAACAAGATGTGGCGTGGGCCTTCCACCGAAGAGTGTTTTACTTTGATGTTGAACCAACAGGGGTAGTACACACCAACAATGTATTCCACTATCAGTCTTAAGTTGTTGAGGGTTTTGCCTTTAAGGCCATTTTTTGAAACCCATATGCGACAAATCCTGTTTGCTGTTGTCAACCACCTTGAATGGCTCACTGGACCAATTTCAAGAAGGGCCAGATCTGTGGGAAGTTCTCCTGTCCTTATGGCCTGTGTGATCCTATACTCGGACGCTTGATCAGTAGAGAGATCCTTTACGACATTGTCACTCTGTGAAGTAAGAGGCTCTCCAATTGAGAGTTTGGTGAACGAAGGATCAATTTCAAGTTCGGTTGCAGAGTCTAGCATCTTGCCAATGTTATCTGTCCACTTGTTGTTAGACAAGGTCTTCCCATCCAGTGCTGTGATCAAGTGTCGCAGGGGTAACTCGTTAGTGTGGAGGGCACAAACCAACCAGATCAGCTTACGGCAAAGCTTGACCTCTACCCAATGCATGGAACCACCCTCCCAGCCAGTGTTAACATTTGTAGAATCACCTCCAATGGCCTGCAGGCTTTTATCAATGCCCTTCTTCTTCATGAAATCTACAAGATTATCAACAATAACTTCAGCAGGTTTTTTTTCTCGTTGAGCCTTTCTCAGGAGTGAAGTGGTAGAGATATCTTCCACCTGGCTCACTGCACACAGAATAATGCTCTTCTTTGATGATGCTGGGGAACTGACGATCTGAATTGTCTGCTTTCAGCATAACTTTAGTTGTATCTTGACGGCCGTCAAAGAAGATGCAGTCAATTTCACCCTTCTTACAAAGATCATCAAATTCCTGATCCAGGGATCTCATAACTTTTTCTTGGGCCCTCTTGACTTTATTGGGATCAACTACAAGTCTCTTGTCTTCTTCAGTGATCAAGCCAGCATCCATAAAGGCAGCAGTGGTGATGGCAGCTGTGGCACGCAGGCCAACACCATATCTGATGCTATGCATAGCAACATTAGGTATTTCTAATGTGTTGTACTCTGGCTTTTTATTGGAAGTTGAAGACGTGCTTGGTATTTCTAATGTCACTTCATAACTTCCATCCTTTCCATCTTGAGCATCAGCTATTTGTTCTTCATTTTCATCATCAGAGAAAATTATTTCATTTGATGGCATTGAAACATCCTGCTTACTTGTCTGCTTATATTCAGCAAGCCTTCTTCTTTCGTCTTCTTGCTTCGCTGCTTTTGACTTGTCTGTTGTGCTCAGGTTGATCTGGCAAGCCAATCTGATGTGGTCCAATAGAACCAGACTTGTCTCTCTGACCTTTAATGAAAGCAAGTTCCTTCACAGGGATCTTCATCTCCCTAGGGCATGTACAGTTAATGTGTTTCGTTTTTGCAACCAGCATCTGCAAGGCAGCCAAATTCAGAGCAGAGAACAATTTTACACTTGCAACTGAGGATGTCAAAAAGCTTGTCAAGTTTTGCAATGAAAGCCTCTTTGACATGTAGCTTTCCTCTCCCAAGAGATATGTTTTTGGCCTGCTCCCAGCTCTCTTGGATCTTGTTTAAGATTGTGACTCGTGAATTTACAACGGGGGCTACAAAAGAACTGTTTGCTCGTTCCAACTTTTCAAGCACTTTAGGGTAAATGTCCTTTGCAAGACTGGCTGCTGGGTAGTTTCTCACATCCTCACCACTTTGTTCTCTTAGCAGTAGCCCATATTTCAGAACGTCTCGCAGAGTTGGGAGTTCAGAGGGCAACAACTCTCTACCAGTTCCAATTAGGTTGCTCATATGTGTGAATGTCCCCGGTCTTGTCCTCCTTTTAGAAGCCATTGTAGGTCAATTCCCACTGATTAGGATGGTAGCACTGACGGACAAGTAATCTTCAGCACACTGATGAATATGTTTCAACTTGTGAAATAAGCAAAAACAGCAGTGCATTATATATACAGCATATATAATTATTAATATAATAATTATTATATAATTCCACAAAAAAGTAAAAAAAGTCACTATTTTTATGTAGCTTCTTACCAAGCAAAACTAAATTATATTAAATTAACAAAAATATCTTTAGAATTCCTAAGTCATGCTGCAACTTTTTAGCACCCCTCATATTTGGAATTTGAAAGTTGAAAAATTCGACACACCCTAATGTAACATGTCTCTAAAAATTCATTTCCTCCATTCCCATTTCGACTTTTTCCCGGCAAACCTTGAAGTAAGTGACGAACATGGGGAACGTTTTCATCAGCAGATTTCAGCTCTTGAGAAACGTTACCAGGGCAAGTGGAATTCATCTATGCTGGCTGATTTCTGCTGGTCAGTAATAAGAGACACTACACAGTCAGAGTACAAGAGACAGGCCAAGAGGAAACGACATTGAAGTGAGTGTGCTCCTTAAAATACATATATGTTGTGGGATAAATTTTTACCAGTACTTACACAATAATTACCATGATATCTTAAAAACGCTAACTAATTAAACAATTTCACTAGCATTTTCAAATTCAGCATGCAAAAATACATAAGAATCGGCTACTTTCATTAAAGATACAAAAAATTCCTTAAAATTTGTTGACCAGTGTAATCAGTGGCGACTCCAGGATTCTGAAATTGGGGAGGCGGAAGGGTGGTAGAGAGATAGACTTGGGAGGCGATTATTAATTTGATACACTGATTAATTTATATATATATATATATATATATATATATATATATATATAGATATATATATCGAACAAATGAAAAATGAGGTACCACCCGGGATTATCCGATTGCCGGTCAGATATGCTATGTATATATGTACGGCATGCGAAGGTGCCCCCTCAGGGCATTGGTTTCTGCTCGTATGTAGGAGAATTACGACTTCTGATATATATATATATATATATATATATATATATATATATATATATATATATATATATATATATATATATATATATTAGGGTGGTCCAAATCCATAGGGGGAAATTTCAAAATTGTCTTAGATAGTCTCCACAAGTGTGGGTTTTGTCCATTTAGTGTCCACATGGTCTGTGCAAAATTGCAGCGTGATTGGTGAATATTTAGAGGTCGCCCCACTCTGAATATATATATTATATAATGTACTTTTTCTTCCTTAGGTCCGATGGCTCAAACTCGATCAATTCCAAAAGTTTGGCTTCTAGGGATGGCAACTGGAACTTTATCCACGTCAAGGCTCCCTACATGCCTTGACGCCCTCCTCTTGGGGCAATACCACCACATCAATCAAAAGCAAACCACCTCCGACAGTCTGAACCAGGCATGCCAGAGGGTGATTGAAGTCTGGACCCGAGCGCGGATCCCAACTCAACGGATCGACTCCTGTGTCCGTAAGCTTTCAAAGCTTTTAGACCGCTACAAAACACTCAAGAAGCACAGGACCAGGCAACGTGCCAGCGATAGAATGAATGAAGACATCTTCAAAGCGGACATCCAGGAACTGTTTGACATCGCAACCAGTGATGCCATGAGCACAATCGTCAATGTTGAGGACCTAAATTTCCTGTCCATGCAGCGCAAGGATGTCAATTCTTGCAGCATGGCTGGCATTGATAAGGAAACGACTACACAAGAGGACAGAAAGTGATCCAGAATGGAGAAGGAAGCCAAGAGGAAGGCAAGGCATGAAGCAACACAGAAAGATTTGGAAGAAGCAGGAGTGTCATCAATTGATCTTTCCTCTTCTTCTTCTTCCCTTTTTTCGCAAGACGACGACGACTATAGACCATCGGTTCCGATTCCTTCTTCGTCTGAAGCTCCGGCACCAAAGCGTCCCAAGAACAAGGTTACGAACATTTTCCCATCTCCAGAAGTCATTGGAGCAATGGATCGCACCAATCTTTCTGACCGGAATGCTGTTTTCGTAACTGGAGCTGTATTACAGGCCGCGGGGCATGATCTGTCTGGGATGACGTGCTCTCGGAGCTCTATTCATCGCTACAGAGAAAGTGGGCGAGAACAGGCAGCTCGAGAAGACCTAGAATCATTCTCTCTAGAAGACCCTGTCCTTCTCCATTGGGACGGAAAGCTTCTCCCCGGCATTGAAGGGAAGAAGACGAATGTGCATCGGATAGCAATCCTTATAACATTCAATGGACAGGAGAAGCTGCTTGGTGTCCCAAAGATGAAACAAGGAACTGGAGAAGCACAGGCCCAGGCATGCCTTCAAACTATGAAATTATGGAACGTGGAACAGCATGTGAGAGGTCTCGTCTTCGATACCACTGCGTCAAACACGGGTTTACATCGCGGAGCCTGTGTCAGGATTGAAGAAGCATTGGGTCACGAGCTAGTTTGGATCGGTTGTCGACATCATATACTTGAAGTCGTACTTGCTGATGTCTTTGCCTCAATATTTGGCTCAACAGGAAGTCCTGAAACAGGCCTTTTTAAGCGATTTCAAAAGGAATGGCCATCTCTCTCCCACGAAGCATTTGTCTCAGCATCGGACAGCTTGTTCGAGAACCCTCAACTCCAAGAGATGAGAAGAGATGCTCACTTACTTACCTAACGCTCTTCAGGCAAGCCAACCTCGTGATGACTACAAGGAGTTCCTTGAACTATCTTTGCTCTTCCTGGGGGGAAAGACTGGTGGTCAACTCTTTATCCGAGCTCCGGGTCCCATGCACCACGCGAGATGGATGGCGAAGGCGATTTATGCGCTCAAAATCTACCTCTTTCACTATCAATTCAAGCTCACAGCACGCGAAGAACGAAACGTGACTCAGCTGGCTTTATTTGTCAGTCTGATTTACGTCAAGTACTGGCATGAAGCGCCAATGGGGACACAAGCTCCTCTCAATGATCTCAAAATGCTGCATCTTCTGGAAAAATATCCACACGGAGGAGCTGCACAAGCGGCGAAGACAGCTCTAAGACGCCACCTGTGGTACTTGTCGGAGCATCTGATTGGACTGGCCTTCTTCGATAATAGGATCGATCCTGATACCAAAAGGAGAATGGTTCAACACCTCCAACATCCCCAAAATGGCTGCCCCCGACGAATCGACAAGGCGGAAGCTGGTGTTGAAAATGATGTGGCATCCTTCGTCACGAAAAGGACATTGACCCTCTTTGATGCCTTGAAAGTTGGAGGTAAGGAGGAAGCGCGCCAGTTACTTCAAAAAGATCCACGGGAATGGCCAAATGACAAGAACTACAGGGAACTTAGAGATCGCGCCTTAAAGATGAAAGTCGTCAATGATGCTGCCGAGCGAGGTATTGCTCTCGCACAATGCTACAATGACACTTTGACACGAAACGAGGACCAGAAGCAGTACCTCCTACAACTCGTAGCCGCCCACCGAAAACAGATACCAATACCATCCAAGGCGACTCTGATGCAGAAGAAATAATGAAGATACACCCATTATCATGTCCTATTGTCTTACTGTTTTCTTTCATATTCTTTGAGAACCAAAACAAAATTTAGTTATTCAGTTGTCTATATATTTTCCCAAATTTTCAAAAAGGGGGCAAGTGGGGCGACCCCTAAATATTAACCGAATAACGTGAAACTTTGCACAAATACTGTCCACACCAAGAGGCATAAAACCAACTTTGTGGAGAGAACTTAGGCGATGCTTTAACCTTTTGGACCACCCTAATATATACAGGGTGGGCGGAAAGTAGCTCCCTATTTTGGATTGGTAAAAAAATACGTATATTATCCATTTATTTCAGAAGAAATAACATGAAAAGGTAGGCATACATGGTAGGTTTTCTCTAAAATTCAATGTGGGCTCCAACTCTTTCCACCAGCTTCTGGAGCCGCCCAGGAATGGCGTCCACTGACTTTAGCAGGAACTCCGGCGGGATGGAGGACATGACTTCCCGAATTCGGTCCTCCAGTTCTTCCAATGTCCTCGGTTTGGTGCGGTAGACTTCTTCCTTTACCCACCCCCAAAGAAAGAAGTCGCACGGTGTCAAGTCGGGGCTCCTGGCTGGCCATTGATGTGGACCACGACGACCCATCCAACGCCAGGGAAGTGGGCATCCAGCCACTCACGGACAACAAGAGCGAAGTGCGGAGGGGCGCCATCTTGCATAAATATCAGATCGTCGATGTTCTCCCATGTGCTGACAACCGGCCAGACCTCGTTTCGCAACATAGCAAGGTACCGCTCAGCATTCATGGTGTTGCGTAGAAGGAACGGGCCCACAACCTGATCTGAGGTCATACCACACCACACCGTTACACTGAACCGATTCTGCCGTTTTTCAGCGGTAACCATGCGACTTCTTTCTTTGGGGGTGGGTAAAGGAAGAAGTCTACCGCACCAAACCGAGGACATTGGAAGACTGGAGGACCGAATTCGGGAAGTCATGTCCTCCATCCCGCCGGAGTTCCTGCTAAAGTCAGTGGACGCCATTCCTGGGCGGCTCCAGAAGCTGGTGGAAAGAGTTGGAGCCCACATTGAATTTTAGAGAAAACCTACCATGTATGCCTACCTTTTCATATTATTTCTTCTGAAATAAATGGATAATATACGTATTTTTTTACCAATCCAAAATAGGGAGCTACTTTCCGCCCACCCTGTATATATATATATATATATATATATATAATTTATATATATATGTGAAGGGCAAACTCGCTACATTGGCGATTTCGCGATTGTTCCACGAATGAATAGTTCACCCCCCCACCCCCCCACCCCCCGAATCACGGGCAACTTGTATAGCCAAATATCCCCCCCTCGTACACTCAAAATATAATTATTTTCAATGCGTGTATTTGTGCTATGTGCCCCTCGTACACAATAGTCACAAAGTTTAAACGCGTCTACCTCAAAACTGGTTTGGCGAGTTCGCCCCTCGTATTTGCAACGCCTCATATACCTTGGTTTAACCTTCGTTTTTTTCCGTCCGAATTGTTCATTTAACGTGGAATCCGAACCACGCTGTCAGAAATTGCAAAGTTCTCGCCCGGACTCGATCTCACGACCACCCGATCAGCAGCCCAGCGTCTTAACCACTAGGCTACCCAGGGTATACTAACCAATTTTTATTGTGTAAAAGGATGAACAATTGGGTTTTCCTGCGCGCCGCCTGCCGTCACCGGGGCCGACGAACTCGTAGTCAGCGATGCTAACCACTACACCACGAGGCGCATCATGAGGTTCGGTTTAAAAGTATCCAGACTCTAAAAATTCTACCGCTGTTGTCTAGAAATACACACACACACACACACACACACACTGTGTGTGTGTGTGTGTGTGTGTGTTGTTCTCCCTAGACAAATGAAAACAACACATTGCCTTGCTATAATAAAGGTAGTATCTTTGTCCGGTATTTCCTTTTATTAGGTTTAATTAGAAGTATATACATAACAAGAGACGATGTATATTTTATTTAAATGTTAAGAAAACTCTGCAATTAGAAAGTTTGTTTTAACTGAATAGAAAAAGCGTGACAAAAATAATACATTTCAGATTGCATTTTTTATTTAGACAGTAACGTAGAAATAAAATGAGCACACCGTAATATAATTCGTCGTCATGTGTTAATTTATATATATATATATATGATGAAAATCCACAAGGAAAAAGAAAAATTATTCCAAGATCTTTCGTGTACTCAGAAGTACACCTCGTCAGGGAATGGAGGGAGAAGGTGAAATGACAAAAATATATACAACGGGACAGAAAAACAAAAAGATTATCCATTTAATTTTTGGAGAACTGCCTTAGGAAAGCCAAGAATAGGTATTATAATATTGTGACTGTCAAGAATTTGAGCGCCTTAGCCTACCTTACCATGTAAATTTTCAATATCTTCCGACTTTACTCAAAGCAATTGGTATCAAAAGTCTGCGAACTGTATTAGCAGAAGCATGATATTCTTTTTAAGCAAATTGGTGTTAATGTAGTCTTTAAGTATATAATATTGTTAAATCACGCCTAATAAAGAATAGCCCGGATAATGTGGTTGGTTGTGTGTATTCGATCGGATGTACACAATGTGACTCAGTATATATAGGTCAAACGGGTAAAACGTTAGATATTAGAGTAAAAACAACATAAATATGCGTGTAGAAACAGAGATAATTCTAATGCATGTTTAACCATATGTATAGATGTAATCATAGCATCAAATGGTACAGTTCTAAAGCGCTCGTTAAAAACAGAGATATAATTGAAAGGAATATTCTAGAATGTGCATTTATCCATTTTAAAAATAATTTCAATAACATGCGGGAATGTATGAAATTGACAATCCTGTTAAATACTTTTGCCTCTAATCAACGCTTGTTAATCATGTGCTAATCTTTTTGTTTTTCTGTCCCGTGTATATATTTTTGTCATCTCGCCTTCTCCCTCCATTCCCTGACGAGGTGTACTTCTGAATACACGAAAGGCCTTGGAATCATTTTTCTTTTTCCTTGTGTGTTTACATCATTCATTCATTTCACGTGTTTGATTGTGAAATTCATCATATATATATATATATGGTACTCAAATTCTCAATATAAAGTAGCTCCATTATTTTTTTTTTAACCACTCAAGGGGCTACTTCATCTTGGCCCACTATATATATATATATTATATATATATATGCGCGTGTGTGTGTGTGTGTGAACGCGGTTTACAAAGTTAGAAAGATAATTTAATTTATGTAAATTGGTTATCTAGTTTTAGTATATTATTTACTAATTTTTTTAAAGATTTTCTGAAGTGCATGGAAAATGTTCGCTGCCAAGCCCGAAGCGCGCGCCGTAACGTGGCAGGAAAAGCGTTGTACGTAGAACAAATTATTTAGTTACTTAGGCAAGATACCTCAAACGGTGGAATTGTTTCATTGCTGTGCGTGCATCGTTTCACTTTGTTGTTAATTGTTTATAACAACATATTCACAATATGGTTTTGAGTAAACCAGACAGTTAATCATAACCTTGTATGAAGTTAAGAGCTACTCCGTGATCCAAATTATCAGCGAGTATCGTAACCACGAGTGAAAGAAAGCATTGTAAAGCACTCGTTGCAAAGTTAAGGTTTTCAGGTAGCACTTATGGGCCGAAATAGTTCTTTAGATAAAGTTTGGTTTCAGCAGAACGGTGCAAAACCTCGTACAGCAATGTTGTTTTAGACCTTTTTGCATGAAACCTTTGGCCCGAGAGTCTTGTTCGACGGATACTTCCATTTTCACGACTGGTCTTGCATGACCTCTTCTATCACCTGACCTCATTCCCTGTTATTTTTTCTTATAACGGACAGTGTCTTCAAAGAAAATCCTGGGACAATGGAAATTCAAAAAGCAGTGATTGAATGTAAAACCTACTCACAGTTACCAATGCGCTGAAGGCTGTAATAAGAAATTACTCTACCCAATTTGTAACATAATTTTGCAAAGAGGAGGACGCTTTGAGTTTCTTGGGGACTGAAAACTCTCTCTCTCCTCTCTCTCTCTCTAATAGGCCTGTTAAAGGACCCCAGCGGCGCGCTGCGGACCTCCGACGCGGACATAGCTAATGTGCTGAATGAGTACTTTGCGGGAGTGTTCACTAGGGAGGACACCCGCGTCATCCACGAGCCAGGCACGAAGGTGCTGGCCTGGAGAATGTTCGGTGTATCGCGACAGTCGTTGCCGATAGAATAGACAAACTGAGTACGTTTAAGGCTCCCGGGCCAGACCAGTTTCTCTCCCCAGAGTCTTGCGGGAAGTGCGCAACCAGGTGCCTCCCCACTTGGCTACAGTCTTCGAAAAATCGTTGGAGACGGGCCAGGTGTCTGGTGACTGGAGGGAAGCCAACGTGACCCCTATCTTTAAGAAAGGGGATCACGAAAGTCCAGGGAACTATCGTCCCATTAGTCCTTCGGTTGTAGGTAAATTATTAGAGGGGATAATAGCGGATAGGATCGTTAACCATTTGGATTCCTAAAAGCTGCTTGGGGACTCCCAACATGGATTTAGTAGTATAGGTCGTGTCTCACTAACCTGATCGAGTTTTTCCACGTCATGTGGAGTGAATATGATAAGAGTAGGACGATTGATATACTTTATCTCGACTTTCAGAAAGCCTTTGATAGGTACCTTCACCGCCGGCTAATAGCCAAAGTCCGCGCGCTGGGTATCGGTGGGAAGTAGGTAGCTGATGGAAGCTGGCTGAAGAGTAGGCGGCAGAGGGTTGTAATTAAAGGGGCTAGCTCGGGTTGGGCCTCGGTCACTAGCGGGGTTCCTCAGGGTTCCGTTTTGGGGCCATTGTTGTTTATCATTTACATAAATGATATCGACGCTGGCATCGTCAGTAGGATCGCCAAATTCGCTGATGACACCAAGCTTGAGGCAAATGTGGGGACACCCGAAGCGATCGAACAACCGCGTGCGAACCTACGTAGGTAGGAGAGTGGTCCGAAAAATGGCAAATGCCGTTTAAGTTGGGTAAATGCAACGTCAGCACATTGGCTACGCCAATCCCGTTTCGGACTCCTCCATGTTGGAGAGTAATATCGAGGCGATTGATTTAGAAAAGGACTTGGGTGTGCTAATTAGCAGCGACCTTAAGTTTACCAAACAGTGCGTAGAGGTAGAAAAGAAAGCCCAGAGGAGCAATTTCGATTTCGGAACAAGGAGATTGTGCTCTCTCGCTGTACAATTCCCTGGTTCAGCCGCACCTGGAGTATGCTGTGCAGTTCTGTTCGCCCACCCTCAGGAAAGATATTGATAGGCTGGAGCGAGTCCAGGCGAGGGCCACAAAGTTAATCCCTTCCGTTAGGCATATGGGCTACAATCGACCCTTACGCGCCCTGAATTTGTTTTCGTTGGAAACTCGGAGGCTGTGCGGTCAACTCATCGAGGTTTTCAAGCTCTTACACGGGTTGAACGATGTCGATTTTAGAAGCATGTTTAGTTTAAATGATAACTCACCTCACAACAATGGTTGGAAGTTGGATTTGAAACGGTTTAGCACTCGTGTGTGTGGAAATTACTTTACCTATAAGATCTGTGACACGTGGAATAGGCTACCTTCAGAAGTTGTGAAGAGTTCCTCTGTGGATCAGTTCAAGAAAAGGTTAGACCGAATCTTGCACACTATTTGAGGGTGTATGAATTTTTCCCTGGCACCCGTTGCCATTGGTACCTCCTCGGTATGGGCCGCAAGGCCTTTTGAGGTTCTTCTTTTCCTTGTAACTCCTTGTAACTCCTTGTATCTCTCTCTCTCTCTCTCTCTCTCTTCCACAATAATCGTGACAACTTTACGAGTTTCGTGAACGTACAGTCACTTGCAAAGTTTTGGACATCCGTACTAAATTCTTGAAATGTTTGAATTGTGATACATCTTGAGAAGTATGTAAATGGTCAGATATACGAGTGTATATTATATATATATATATATAATATATATATATATATATATAGAGTAAAATGAAACCGACGTCATCTAAAGACGGATAATAAAGTTTATTTCTCAAATGTAACACAAAAGTTTAAGCACTCTCAAATCAGTAATTCATAGAACCTCTTTTGCTTTTGGACCATATTTGGGTTAATTTCATTAGTAACTTTGATCATTCGTCTTGACAAAATGCCTCCAACTCGGTAAAATGTGCATTCATTGCGTGAACCATCGCCTCAGATCTCCCCAAGACACGATGACAGTGAGGTTCGAAACTGTGAAGGCCAGTAAACAACTTTTGATTCTCTTGTGTCCCAACCATTTTACCATACTTTTGGAACATGTTGCCCGCGGCCATGGGTTAGAGACCCTTCCTGTAAGGGGTGTGAACGATGTTAGGGGAAGTGAATATATAAATTTCACAACTCATCTTTCACGTTATATAGAGTAGTAGTCCCTCAACTTCGCACACACACACACACACGCAGTGAAGTCAATGTTGAGGTACTTTTAAGTACTTTTTTTTGTGATTGTTTTTATTATTATAATTTTAAGAGCGACATGATTCGGCTTTGGCACTTGCATTCCTATTCTACTACTACTACTACTACTACTACTACTAAATAAAATAATAATCTACCTACATCTGTACATTTATTTGCCTGTCATCTATCTGTAACACTAGTTGGTACCTACATATTATATACGATTAAAATGTACACAAAATGTTGATTCTATCCCCAACATACAGTATTGTGGTTTCAATGCACACGACGCAAAAGACAAGACGCTTTACTGCGGGTAAAGATAAAACCTCCGCTCACCAGAATTTTATGCGAGACGGATCATTCTTAACCCTTAATCGCTACCCATTATAAAAGTTACGCTAGTAATACCCAGGATATTGGGGTACACTAGTACCCCGGTAGGGTTTAAGGGTTAATGGCAGAATTTCACATCACTGAGAACTGAAGTGTTCCTATGAAATATATTATAATCGAAGTGATAAATGATAGTCAATGAGGAAGGTCAAAAAGTGGGCACACCCACTCAGACTAGACTAATACGGTCCATTACATTAACTTTTGCGATTATTATTAACAAGCACCATCGAGGGATTGGGACTCGAACCCCGATCCTCAGTGTCTCCGTTCCGTTTATAGTGAAACGGCGTTACCCATCGATCTACCCGCGCTGGTGAAGTGATCATAAGTAAATAAAAAAAAGGATTATATTTAATTGTTTTACGCAGTATTTTCGTGACTTTGAACATGAGAAGAGAGAACAAAAATATAAAGTAAAGATGGTCGTTTGCTACAAAGGTTCAGTAGTTTGGAAAGTGGTTCGTGAGGGTACTATCTCTTTACTTAACTCTCGTAGTATTGTACTAATAATCAGGATGTACTGGCACATAACATAGGTGTGGTTCAATGTATTCAATGATACAAGTTTGGCATTAGCTGATTTTTATATACAGGGTGTCCACAATGTCTTGTCACCATTGTAAAATACTAACTGACTTTTGTTTTCCTTTTAGATCCATTTGAAATGTGTGATAGTAGCAACTATACGATTGAACAACGTATATTGGCTAGTACCTGGGTTCATGAGCGTCCACGTAATGGCCAAACCATTAAAAATATACGTGCAGACTTCCAGGGCCGATTCACTGGTGCGGCTCCTTTTGGAGGAGCTGCACGATTGAATCGGTTCTGGAAGTCTGCACGAATATTTTCGATGGTTTAGCCATTACGTGGTCGCTCATGGACCCAGGTACTAGCCAATATGCGTTGTTCAAGCGTATAGTTGCTGCTATCACACATTTCAATAGATCTGAAGAGAAAACGAAAATCAGTTAGTATTTTATTGGGGTGACAAGACAAAGTTTCTTTAAGATCGCTGATCACGATAGGCTTAATAGAACTCTGACGATTTGGAATATTACTGAATCCCATCTCCTGATCGTTTCCATGCGAATCACCATTAAAGAAATGTGGTGAAATCAGTAATCCAAGGGTAAATATTACGAAGGTAGGACTATTTATTTTGAACAAAATCTACCGTTTTTCATTTGCCTGTTTTAGTTTACACTGTTCTTATATTGACCCCGTTCTCTACAACAGGAGGACCGAACTTAATTTTCATGTGGGCAACAAAGCACACAGCAGTGGTGGACCGCACATAAAAATCGGTTGGAAGACTGCCTTTTTGTCAGACAATAGCTCGTCAATATTGGGTGCTAGGTTCAAAACACTACAAATGTAGGTGCTTCCGAAATGCGACACAAATCTCTACGCGAATTTTAAAAGACCTGCTATTGTTCCATTGATAAGCACTCGTAGAACTTCACTAAATTACCCTCCTTACATTTGTCCTTCAATAGTGTGTTACGCTGCAATTCAATTACTTCATTTGTAGCTCGATATTTATATCATTCAGATCGACTGCAAAAGGGGTTTTCAAATCAACGAATCTCATTGGCACGTGTGGAGAAATCCTTAAATCTCTCATTAAAGTCTGTTGGGATTAAGATAGGCCAGAAGAAATTGTTTAGCGGGCAGTTTGTTCCGCAACCGTCCTCCGCAATATCCCGGTTCGTTTTTTTTTTGTCAGTATGGGCGAAGCCTGTTAGCCAAATGGTCGGCAAAAATATTTAGACAAACTCAATTTTGGTTATAAATATCCTAAAGACTTAATTGACAACACGCCACGAAATGAAAATTAAATATATCTATAGGCTAAATATTTTAAATAAATAATTATATTTATTCAATTATTTTTTTAATTAAAAAAAAAGAAAAAAAATCCATCCCACCAAGCGGAAATTCGTCTGATTGTGTCGTCATCAGATGCAAAACGAGAGAGGGTCTGTAACAAATTATTCATAATTGATACAATAATGGCCGAGGAAAAATAAGGATTTTTTTTCAGTCTTTGATATGTTTATTGGAACTTATGCCAAAAACAGCCAATATGATTTTCTATCAGAAAAACCCATGAATAAATTGACATAAGCGCTATCAAAGAAACAGTATTTTTGAATGCTTTGGTATCTGCACAATATACATACAGTATAATATACACATCTGTACGTATATACACGCATTACACGTAATTCACAGTGTGTGTGTGTGTGTGTATATATATGGAGAGAGAGAGAGAGAGAGAGAGAGAATGATTATGTAAAATTTACGTAATAGAAGTACGTTTTTATTAACACGAAAGTTTAAATATTTCAAATTAGGTAAAATTAGATAATTTACGCGAGTCTTCACGGTCACGCGAATTTAGTCATTCCGTTAATTTAAACTTGCAGTCTAAACTCGCTTTTCAAAAAGCACAATGCTTGGAATCCCTCCCTCCTTCCCTTCTCCCCTTTCCGCCCTAGGCATCTACCCCCCCTACCCCTGCTCCACTCGTTCAACCCTCAATCCCCCACCCCGTCCTTCCTTCCCGTCTTTTTGAAGTTTAATGTTCGCAATAGTTGCCTTGAATGTCAGTAGAGTTTACAATATATATATTAGGGTGTCACTAGGTAATATGGGGAAAATTAAACGATGGATATTTTCCTATGACACCCCTAAAATTGTTCCATTTGGTGTAAAACATACGGAAGAGAAATGTGGTCCTGATTGGTCATCATTTAAAGGTCGCCCTCGTCACTGAAAACAAGACCCATTTGTTGACGTCAACAAGTGTTCAGTGTTCACAGCTTGGGCCGAACCAGATAATAAAAAAACAAGGCAATTTGGTGAAATAACGAAAGTAAGACACTTAACAAAAACGCAAAGAATACAAACAGTTTATTATATAATCAAAATAGAAGACATAATTTGGCGAATAATGGTACAAAATGGAGAAGCAACAAAAGCAAAACTTTGAGAAATAAAATACATATACAGTAGCAGAATAATTGGTGCTCATACGCTGATCAGTGATTAGTTCTTTCGCGTCCTCACTAATGCTGATTTGTTCGGAGCTGGGTGTTGCTTTCTGTGGTCAGTGACAACTTGAACGAGGAACTGGAGCTGTTCTTCTTTCACTGTCAACTTTCCGTTCAGCTCCTTCACCAGAGCCACGGCCCGTTCTGCTCTGTCGTTCACCACTGCAAGTTTGGAGACCACATCCGAGCTTGCACGTATTCAGAGTTTGACGTCCATGAACTGGATGGTGGAGCAGAAAGCAATCTGGCAACTGAAGTTTTGAGAAGAATCCTCGGGTGTTCTTTGTGATCAGTTGCTCCAGTCCTTTGCTGTCACTGAGGAACATAGTATCAAGAACCAAAGGTCGTTTTGGCGGCATGTGAGGGGCTTCTTGATCTAACGCTGCAACCATGCTGCACTTCACTTCCATCGATATCCTCTCATCAAAGAACGCCAGACCCACTGCCTCCTCCGAATGGTACCACAGGTGCGCAGACAGCTTCTTGGTGGTACCATCAGAGATCTTCTTGTGCGGGTATCGAAGGAGCGTCCTCATCAATTCCCAATCATTCAGCGGAGCTTCGATGGACAGATGAGCTGTTGCCCACGCTTTCATGTAAACTAGAACAGAAAAGAGGCAGATATCTCGAATTCCGCGTTCCTCAGTGTTCGTCAGTTTAAACTGTCTTCGGAAGAGCCAGATCTTGATGGCATAGAGCCCCTTAGCTATCCATCTCGCCCGGTGCATAGCACCAGGGGCGCGGAAGTTTAGTCCCTTGTATGGAACTCCTCCAAGAAAGATGACGGAAAGATCGAGGAATTCCTGATAGTCATCACGAACTTGAAGTGCTTGTGATTTTGCAAACTCAATGAGCTCCGTTCTATGCTTAAAAATAGCTGCTTTGGTGAACGCATCTGTGTCCGCAGTTTGGAACTGTTGCTGGTCAATGCAGGTCCAATAATCATGGAAGCGCTTGAAAAGCAGAATTTCTGGACCGGGAGATACTGAATCTAGCGATGCTGCGAATGCCGCCTGTAGCACCAACTCCAGTACATGGTGTCTGCACGCGCAGTGTAACAGGTCACGTCCAACTTTTTCTTCCAGAAGAACACAAGTTCCTCCACGGTGGCCTGTGTTTGTCGCGGTTGTGTCGAAACACATAGATTGACATGATCGGTCACTCCCATTCATTCAGGCAATCTATGATGGCATTTGTTTGTGCCAGCGCGGTTCCTGACAGAAGTTTTGGCACCCCGAGGAGCTGCTCTGTCCTGGAGCCAGATACAAGAATAGGTAAGCGGTCAACATATTCTCGTGACGTCAGATCTTGCATGAGTTTTCCGTCCCAGTGAACAGTCAACGGACTATTGCCTTGGAACTCGCTCTTCAGTTGCCGAGCCTTAAGGGTACGGAATTTTTCACGCTGACGATGAATGGATCCACGATTGATGTTGTAGTCGCTAGCATCATGCCCTAAGCTGGAAGCTGCCTCAAACAGCAGATATGTGGCCTTTCTTGACGAGAGTTGCGTGCGATCAAGCGCTGCGCCAATTCCGATGTCATGATGTTCTTCGTTGCTCTTTGTTTAGACGCTAACGAACCACCACATGCTCCTTTTTCTTCGCTATCATCTGAGCTGGAGGATGAGGACTCCAAAACCGCTTCGTTGGATACTGCCTCCATTTCAGCTGCTGATCGCTTTCTTCGTTTTCCCTTCCTCCCGACGTCGAGTACAATCTTTGACTTGGCGCTGATGGGTCATGTCCAAACCTGCCATTGAACCTGGACGTCCTTTCTGGCGCTGCTGCTGAAGGAACTCCCAATCCTCTGGGTACTTGACCAATTTCTCACAATCAGCGTGGGCGATGTCAAAGAGACGATCGAGGCGTTCAATGAATTCAATTTCTTTCTTTCTTGTGTGAATCGCTCGTCCTTGAGGCGTGTTTTTTGAGTCCTTTCCACTCCTCGAAGACTTTATCCAGTTTGCTGACGCAGTGTGTCTCGAGTCTGGTTGGAATGTGAGCTTTCTCCCAGAAGGACATCACTGCTCGAAGTGACTTCCTCAACGCGTCACGTATTGTCATTTTCTTTTCATGGTGAAGGTAAAGGAAGTAACCGAATGCTTGCCTGTAGGAAGGAAGCTTGCATCCTTTCACCTCATCAACCGCTGCCCCTAATAGGTATATACACTTCCGGGTTTCCATCACCAGAAATCACGTAGCTGAAATGAGAAACGGTGAATCGTTAAGTATTGTTCACTTTATTTCTCAGATATTCAGACACACAGATACACAGTCCAGAGCTGGGCACTTGCAGCATATTGCGGTACTGCGGTACTGCTGCACTACCAAACCGGTACCAAACCGGTACGCGGAAATTTGAATGCGGTAGCGGTACTGCGGTACTTTCAGCGATCCTTTGCGGTACTGCGTTATGGGGGCCCGGGGTGGTAGTGCGGTGGTACCGCAAGTACCGCAGTACCGCAAAATATGACGCAAATGCCCAGCTCTGATACACACACACACATATATAGAGATATATAGATATCTAATGAACGATTATGGAGACGCCGCGCAAGCATTAAACTTTGGAAGGCGGGGGCGACCTTTTATAGTTATTCAAATAAAAAGATTTTTCAGTCACCATGTTTTTTTACCAATGGAATAGATTCGCGGGGTGTCAGCATGAAAATTTCAAACTTTGCATTTAAGTGACACCCTAATATATATATATATATTAACAATATATATATATATATATATACACTCGACACTGGTGTGTATATATATATATATATACAGGGTGGGCCGTAAGTTTCCATACATAGGAAAAATTAAACGTTTGTTTTTATGTTTCAGATACCCTAAGAATATGCGTTTGACGTAAGATCTTGTTTACTGATGAAGCAAATTTTTACGTCAATGGAGAGGTTAATCGGCAAAACATACGTTATTGGAGTAATGCTAACCCTAACTGGCTGAGTCCGACGAAGATGCAAGGTGCCGGTAAAGTGATGGTGTGGGCCGGGATATGGGGTGACAGAATTATTGGACCAATTTTTGTCAGTGGAAATCTTAATGCCGAAAGGTATCTTAACATGTTGCAAGAAGAGATTTTCCCATCCCTGCTAAACGAGGAAGGTAACTTCCCAGTTTACTTCCAGCAAGATGGAGCTCCACCTCATTATGGTCTTCACGTGCGTCGGTATTTGGATCAGCAGCAGCAGTTTCCGGATGCTTGGATTGGTCGGCGTGGTCCTGTGGAGTGGCCTCCCAGATCCCCAGATCTCACCCCCCTTGATTTCTATCTTTGGGGGCACTTGAAGGCCATGGTGTATCAGGAAAAGATACGAGACATAAATCATCTAAAGGAACGTATCACCAACGCCATTACAAGCATAACGTCAACTGTGCTAATGCGTGTTCATCAACAGTGGGGAACACGTATTGAAATGTGTTTTCAAAACAATGGCAACCATGTAGAGCATATTATATAAATAAAAATGGTTGTCCATAAATTTTTTTTTATTTTTCCTATGTATGGAAACTTACGGCCCACCCTGTATATATATATATATAAATCTCGCAAGAAAATCTAAAATAAGAACCGAATAACGTTCCAGCCCATATAATGGTCCCTTTTTCAATTCGTAAATAAAACAAGACAACCAAAGTGGTCGCTAGTCGGACTAAAACTGAATGAAGTAACAATAAAAACGATACATTTTTTTAAAAAAGACAACCAACAAATTAAAGTTGCTGGTTGTTACCCTTCAGCCAAGGAACGAACTTTAAAATATAAAGCGTATAATCAGGCAAGTTAAAAGATACTTTATTACCATTAAAATTATCAGTGTTTTTAATAAGGAAGGATTCTACTATGTTTCTATTACACTGGTATGTATATGAAATGTTTTTGTGTGCTGTGAGGGTTTTTCAACTCATATTATATAATTCGACCATGCTGAATTCGAAAATGACATTGGTTTTCCTCAATCAGGTCAGGTTTTTTCTCTATTGGCCATTTATTATAAGTCCAATTTTATCCCCAAATTTATTGATTTTTTTAGCTTAAACACTGTAGATACGAATAATATTATAAGAACACTCGTGAAAAATGAAAACATTGTGTGAATAAATACTTTTATTCATACAATGAATATGGAAAAAAGTTTATTGAGGAAGGAAGGAAGTTTTTTTGGCTTTCCGTCTGTGTTTTCTTCGGGCACGTCTCGCTTCAAACACCAGCAATAGTCCGCCAGCATATTGATATCCCAGTTTCCCTGGTACCTCTCTTCCATTATTTTGATATCTTGGTGAAATCGTTCACCCTGTTCCTCACTATAATCCCCGCAATTTTCAGGAAAATAGTCCAAGTGGGACCACAAAAAGTGCATTTTTATGGACATGCGCGACCCATGAGCTTTGAAAGCTTCCATCAAGTTTTCGACAACGGACTCGTATTCTGGACTTCTACGCTTGCCAAGAAAACCAGTGACAACTGATTTGAATGCCTGCCAGGCATTCTTCTCATTTGGAGTCATTGCGTTTTCGAACTGAGTATCCTTGATCAAAGTTCGAATTTGAGGACTATCAAAAACCCCAGCATTTAGTTTAGCATCAGATATATGAGGAAATTTACTCTCGAGATATCGGAATGCTGAACCCTCCTTATTCATTGATTTGATGAAATTTTTCATCAAGCCCAGCTTAATATGAAGTGGTGGAGCAAAATTTTTGTTGGTGGTACAAGGGGCACTGAAACGACATTATGCGACCCAGGTTCAAAATTCTCTCTGGATGCCCATTCACGCTGTGCATAGTGCTTCTCATCCGCTCGGCTATCCCATTTGCAGAGGAAACATGGGTATTTCGTGTATCCCCCTTGCATTCCCAATACAAATGCCACAATCTGAAAAAAAATGAAAATATTTAAAGAATTTAGAGAATTTGTTCTATCAGATAAAAAAATCTATGCATTGGACTGTATCACTTCGGTGGGGAAGTTAAGTGTTCTTATACGCTCTCAAATAACCTTTGGAAAAACAACATAGTCAATAGCAATAGTTTACTTATGATATTAGTATTACCTTCAAATCTCCACAGATCCTCCAGTTATGTTGGTCGTATACGAGAGCATCCAGTAAAATTTTCATGTTATCGTAGCTCTCAGTAAGTTGTACGGAATGTGCTACAGGGACTGATGCAACCCTATTCCCAATGTTGAGAAGTACTGCTTTCAAACTTCGTTTAGACGAGTCTATAAATAGCCTCCATTCTGATGCGTTATATGGCAGGCCCAAGGATTCGATTAGCCCCTCAACATTGCAGCAGTACACTAAGGAAGAGGTATTTTCGTGCACTGCAAAAACTTGCGGAATTCTTCCTCTCGTTTCCTATACCAGGAGAATGTTGTTCCCGGAGCCAGCAAGTTGTCCTCTCGAAGTCGTGAGCCCAAGATCTCGGCAGCTAATTTGGAAAGTCCTAAATCCCTGGTAAGGTCATTAAGTTTGGCCTGGTTGAGAGGCCTCGGCTCATTTGAAGCGGTATTTTGAGGTGTATATACGACTGGGACTGGTCATTGGCATTGGTCATTGATTCATTATCAGAATCATCGAAGTCCAGGGTTTGAGGTGGGTCGGGTATTGGAATTCCAGGACCATGGGGTACAGTTCTCATAGCAGAAGGAATGTCAGGGTATACAACAATGTGTTTGTTCTTCTTGTTAACTCCTGAAAATAGAAACACAGAAACATGGATATAAAACTTGCATATGAAATAGAAGAAGCATTCAGACAGTGGCGGCTCGTGAGGGAAGACTGCGGTCTGTAAGATATGAAATAGGTCGATGGAGTCTGTATATTTCTTTCTTTTTCATTCATATTGTCCCCGAAGGGACAATATGAATGAAAAAGAAAGAAAATATACAATCATTGTATATGTAAATGTAACTTGTATAACAATATGTATGTGTAAATGTATTTTCTATAACAATATGTATATGTAAATGTATGATTACCATTATGGTGAATATTATGCTATATATGGTGAATATTACATTATGGTGAATATTATGTCAAGTTTCATACGAGGATTTCAAAATATTTAAGAAAAATAAATTTATAAGCCCACCTTGGAGGTTTGTCATGCAGAAATAGCAATCTGTCACGTGATCCTTTCCTTCTCTCCAAATCATGGGAATTCCAAAAGGCAAAGATTTCGCTCTGCCTTTGCTCCATCTTCTCAAATTTTCAATGCACGTCTTGCAGCACATATGAGGGGCGAAATTTTTGTCCTGGTCCCCTAGCTTAATTCCAAAGTATGCTCTATACATTGTCTTCACAAATTTAGTGATTTGGGACTGGTTATTTGGCATGGTAACCGTCCCACATATGTAGCAGAATCTATTGGGATCATTTTTACACGCTCTATTCATTATGAAAATTTTATCAATATGCCCTGAAAAAAAAAAAGATATTAAACAAGTGATGATAGATGTTACTGTTCCAATTCCGCTTTGACAAAATCACGAAAAATTCTATTTTACTTATGAGGCCATAGCCGGATAGCCTGAGCTGATTGAGAAAAACGGATTGCAGATTCGAAATCAGCAGAAAAAGCTCTATAAGAATCACTTACAAAACCCTTGACAGCAAAATTGATGCATACCAGTGTTATCATTGTTATACAATAACTACATGATAATTTCCAATCGGCGAAGGTTGAAGCCAATTTCAACCATAAGCCCCTATAGTTTTTTCACATGGTGGCCCATCTATGGGGAACTGACCCCTCTAAAATTTACACTAACACAAACTTTACCTTTACACTAACCGTAAACAAAGCCTTGTTCATTTAACAGGCTTAATTAATTTTAGGTCCTATAAAAATAGGCCAATTTCAACCTAAGCCTATTTGGTAAGCCCACAACATAAGCATATTTAGTAGGCCCACTTTGCTTTACATTAAATAATAGGCCTAATATACTCATACACTAAAGACCTACTTCAAACACTACAACTTGCAATTTAAATATACAAGAAGCCTACCTCAGAAAGTAGGCCCTACTCTTTACACTCAAGGCCTATCTTAACTAAAAACACTAAATTTTTAAATCAACCTGTGCTGTAGGTTATAAAATTTATTTCAGTAATTTAACTTACTCGTAAGACTCATTAACATCACAAAATTAAACTCAGAACTTTAACATCACACAACAGACCTAAAGCATTGCACGAACTCAAACCTACACCCACCTAACACACACATTCTAAGTCCTATTTGACATATAGACGTAATACATTCTAAGTCTTATTTGACATATCGGCATAACACATTCTAAGTCCTATTTGACATATAGGCATAACACATTCTAAATCCTATTTGAAATATAGGCGCAACCTATTCTAAGTCCTATTAGAGTATGAATAATATGAGCAACAACTTTGTAATCATTAAAGTTAATATTATATTGTGCAGGCTGAACATCACTAAATACTGGACTGTCAAACCAAGCTCTACATAATATTAACTTTAATGATTACAAAGTTATTGCTCATATTAATGACAATGATAATAGAAACATAGTAGAATCCTTCCTTATTAAAAACACTGATACTTTTAATGGTAATAAAGTATCTTTTAACTTGCCTGATTATACGCTTTATTAAAGTTTGTTCTTTGGCTGAAGGGTAACAACCAGCAACTTTAATTTGTTGGTTGTCTTTTTTTAAAAAAATGTATCGTTTTTATTGTTACTTCATTCAGTTTTAGTCCGACTAACGACCACTTTGGTTGTCTTGTTTTATTTACGAATTGAAAAAGGGACCATTATATGGGCTGGAACGTTATTCGGTTCTTATTTTAGATTTTCTTGCGGGTCTTTAATTTTCTAAAAATTTTCTGCATTTATTGCAGTTTTATATCTCTCTCTCTCTCTCTCTCTCTCTCTCTCTCTCTCTCTCTCTCTCTACTTTCAGAAAACCTTTGATAAGGTACATCACCGCCGGCTAATGGCCAAAGTCCGCGCGCTGGGTATCGGTGGGGAAGTAGGTAGCTGGATTGGAAACTGGCTGAAGAATAGGCGGCAGAGGGTTGTAATTAAGGGGGCTACCTCGGGTTGGGTCACTAGCGGGGTTCCTCAGGGTTCCGTTTTGGGGCCACTGTTGTTTATCATTTACATAAATGATATCGACGCTGGCATCGTCAGTGCTGATGATACCAAGCTTGGGGCCAATGTTGGGACGCCCGAAGCGATCGAGCAACTGCGTGCGGATCTACGTAGGATAGAAGAGTGGTCCGAAAAATGGCAAATGTAGTTTAACTTGGGTAAATGCAAGCTCATGCACATTGGCTACGCCAATCCCAAGTCGGACTACTCCATGTTGGGAAGTAATATTGAGGCCACTGATTTGGAAAAGGACTTGGGTGTCCTAATTAGCAGCGACCTTAAGTTTACCAAACAGTGCTTAGAGGTGGAAAAGAAAGCCAAGAAGCTGTTGGGTTATATGAGGAGTCAATTTCGATTTCGGAATAAGGAGATTGTGCTCTCTCTCTACAAGTCCCTGGTTCGGCCGCACCTGGAGTATGCTGTGCAGTTCTGGTCGCCCACTCTCAGGAAAGATATTGACAGGCTGGAGCGAGTCCAGGTGAGGGCCACAAAGTTAATCCCTTCCGTTAGGCATATGGGCTACAATCGACGCTTACGCGCCCTGAATTTGTTTTCGCTGGAAACTCGGAGGCTGCGCGGTCAACTGATCGAGGTTTTCAAGCTCTTACACAGGTTGAACGATGTCGATTTTAGAAGCATGTTTAGTTTAAATGATAACTCAACTCGCAAGTTCAAGAAAAGTTTAGACCGAATCTTGCACACTATTTGAGGGTGTAGGAATTTTTCCTGACACCCATTGCCATTGGTACCTCTTCGGTATGGGCCGCAAGGCCTTTTGAGGTACTTCTTTTCCTTGTAAATATCTCTCTCTCTCTCTCTCTCTCTCTCTCTCTCTCTCTATATATATATATATATATATATATATATATATATATATATTGCTGTGACTTAACTATCATAGTTATTCAGTAATAGTTATTTTTCGGAGTATCTGTAACAATAACTAGTTAAATTTTCCGGCCAAGTAATTGTAACTGTAACTAGTTACAAAAAGTCATGAATATTTGTAACTTGTACCAGTTACTTTTTACTGTGAAGGCAAAAAGTTAGTAGCTACTTTTTTTTTCGCAAGCCTTCCACGATGTACATATTGGACAACAGTTCAAATTTACTGACATATATTTAATGCTAATATGATAAAATCTTGTTGTTATTTGTTAAATCACAATCAGTGTGAAATAAATAAACAATCTTGGCAAATTAGTACAAGATGTAGCCAATAGTATAGTTATCATGTGCTAAAAATTTCAATGGAACTCATATAAAACTTACCCTATTGAAATCGATGTTGTATTGGCCCCCCATTTTCTTGAATTACGGCCAGTACTCTCTTTTTCCACTGATCTGTGGATGACTTTTCCCATGGCTTCTTTCTTATTCTGGGGGCACTCAATCTTTTAAAAGATGTGATTCCTTTACTTTTCATTATGTTTTGGACACTGTTGCGTGAAATATTTAAATTATTCGCCATTTTTCTCTGCGAAAGATGAGTACCAGGATTATTTTCCTGCGACAACGCATGCTCTTCAACGTACCTTTCGTTTTCTCGAGTCCGAGCAGTACGCGGACGACCGCTGCCACGTTTTCTGTCAGTTGACCCTGATTGTCTAATTTTAACTATTACATATTGTACTGTACTTCTTTTCCAATTTTTTCCCTGAAATTCCCTAATTATTTTTCTAGCACTCCATTCCTTCTCGGCAAAACACGCCTTTATAACAGCTAAGTCTTCTTTACTTAAAACCATTACGATAGAATTTTAATTAACACCACAAGAAAAAAATAAGAAAAAACATTCCATCAGCCAGCTAGCCTACCAATTCACCATGTGGTCACTTATCATTGTCTTAGGTGCGCATGCGCAAACTGCTTGTTTTGAGCGAACATCTGACACATCCAAGGGCGTAGTCAGCTTCACAAAATCTCGCTGTTTGTTTCGTCAGGTTAAATTTTTTATAATTAAGAAACGGCCAAAGATAATTAACTGAGGTTTTCAGCACGTGATAACCATACTATTGGCTACATCTTGTACTAATTTGGGAATATTAGCTTGACTAGTTTGAAATTTGTAGGAAAAACAAAAGTGTCCAGGTTTTTTTCGTCCACCTGGTGTGTGTGTATATATATATATATATATATATATATATGAAAAATTATTTCACGAAAGTGACACGTGAAAAGTATTTATGAGCACCCTTTTGTGTTTCTTTTTTCCTTCGTGGTTTTATTCATCATATACTGTATATATATATATATATATATATATATATATATATATATATACACATGTATGTATATATGTATGTATATATTAAAATATACGTTAATTAACGAAACATTTTAATTACAAAATCAATAATTAACTAGACTATTAACAGCTAAAATTTAGGTTCGTGATTAACTCTGATCACAGATAAATTGCGTGACTAAAATACAAGATAAAAGATGAAGCCATTTTTTTCCTATAGAGATAAAAAGTAAATATATGTGGTCCTTTTATTCATTGTTTTATCTTCTGACGAACTTTTATTTCATTCTTATCAAACGGTTTTTTTTTTTTTTTAAAGGGCTTTAAAAAAATTCCTTTATTAACTTAATTTTAGGTAAAATTCTTTTGTGAATTAGTATCAGTTCATACATATTTTTGCAATAAATATGCAAAACGTTTACCCACATTACCAACAAAATAAATATTTCCAACATTTACAGAGACCAGCATGTTGTATTTTCAAATTTCACTTTCCCCTTTTGTTAAGGTAGATTAAATATAGGTCGCGCAAGGTTAGAGCTACATTAACAATAACGCAGGGCTGCGATGGTTTGTTATCCGAAATATTTTATCACTTATATAGTAATTTTTGCACGCTGATTCCGAAAATAATATTAATTTTTCGCCACCACGTACAGATTTTTCACAAAATGTCATATTTCATATTACATATGTAAGTAATTTTCATTAAAATTGACTCAATTAAATGTTGATTAAAAACTACTGCCTATAAATGCTTACAGATCAGAAGTGACGTCATAGCGTCTTCTAGAACATTCGAGAAACGCACCGCTAGTATATAAGTTATTGACAAGCCACAAGATGAGTCAGTCTGTCTAGTGCGTGCGAGGTTATAGTTCTTTATTATTCAAAGGTGTGCGGTGATTATATTTCTCTTTTGAAATTTGTTTATTTGTCACTATGGCAACCAGAGGGTGTGTAAATAACCCAAACATTTTCTGTTATATTTGTGGAAAATTTACTGTGAAAAAAACAAAGGCGAGATATTACAGACTTCGTCAAGAAAGCATACTATGCGTACTTCGGAATGAAACTTGGGGATCAAGACAAATCATAGGCTCCACATAAAGTTTGCAGTGTTTGTGTTGAACAACTTAGACTGTGGATTCCAATGGTCTGGCGTAAGCCTAGAAATCAGAGCAATGACGGATATTTTTGTTCATGTAACGTGCAAGGCTACAATACTAAAAATAAAAACGAAATTTCTTATCCAAACTTTCAGTCTGCTATAAGACATGTTGCTCATGGACCTGGTATACCTGTACCTACTAAACCAAATACTCTTGATATAACTTCATCTGATTCGGTGTCTGATGACGATGGAAACGATGATATTGATTGTTTTCAAACCGAAACATCTGGTGAACCTCAATTGTTTACACAAAGTGAACTTGATGATTTGGTAAGAGATTTGTGTCTCCCGAAGGATTCTTCAGAGATTTTGGGATCCAGATTTCGTGCAAAGAACTTGCTTTCTCCCGGGACGTCATTTTACTGGTACAAGAAATCGAGAAAATTAATTCATCCAATATTTTTCTCATGAAAATTCACTGGGATATTGCAACAATGTTTCGGAACTAATACTTAAGCTAGGCGCTGCAGTCTATGACCCAAATGAGTGGAGACTTTTCATTGATTCCTCCAAAAGAAGTCTAAAAGGCGTCCTCCTTCACAACGGTAACTTGAATGCATCCGTTCCTGTGGCTCATTCGGTTCACTTGAAGGAAACTTACAAAAATCTTGAGCTTCTTCTAGCTAAGGTTAAATACAAAGAACACGGTTGGCTACAGTGTGGAGACTTAAAAGTGATTTGTTTGTTGTAAGGTCAACAACCAGGTTATACGAAGTTTTCATGTTTTTTGTGTGAATGGGATAGCCGAGCAAGAACTCAGCACTGGATAAAAAAGGAATGGCCACGCAGAGTCAACCTGACACCTGGTTCGAAAAACATTCACCGTGAAAGTTTGGTTGACACGAAAAAAGTCCTTTTACCTCAGCTTCACATAAAATTGGGCTTGATGAAGCAATTTGTTAAGGCCGTGGACGAAGACGGAGATTGTTTTAAGTATCTGTGTGGTAAATTCCCAACTCTTTCGGAAGCAAATCTGAAAGAAGGAATTTTCGCTGGTCCCCAGATTAGAAAACTGACTTTGTTCATTGTTCTTTCAAAGTGTTTATTCAATCTTGAAAAAGAAGCGTGGATTGCTTTTAAGGATGTTATCAGCAAATTTTTGGGGAACAACAAGGACCCAAATTACCAAAACATTGTGAACATGTGAAATAAGTTCAAAGAGTTGGGTTGTAGTATGAGTTTAAAATTACATTTCTTACATTCACACTTGGATTACTTCCCTGAGAATCTCGGAGCACTCAACGAAGAACAAGGAGAACGGTTTCACCGAGACATCAAAGAAATGGAGAAGAGATATCAGGGAAGGTGGGACATCAGCATGATGGCTGATTACTGCTGGATGTTGAAACGGGATACTCCAGAATTATTACATAAAAGAAAAGGAACAGCGCGTACATTCGAGACTAAAAGGCATAGATCTTCAAGAAAACTCAGGACAAATAAAGATGAATATGTAATTGACGTTAATAGTCTTCTCTCTTTTTAAAGTTCTTTGCACTTGTAATTAGTATAACAAAGCGAAATAGGTACCTAATATAAATTAAAATAAATAACATTCATTTATGTTGTTGTTTTCCCCCTTCCAGTTTGGAGAAAATCCTTACATGATAGAAAAAATGGCCACCTTATTCGAAATTAGCGTGGTTGAATTACAGGGCTATTTAAAATGATTCATCCGATTTCAACTGAGAATACTTCCGTACCTATCAACCGTGCATCAACTGGGCATACACCACATGAAAGAGAAAATCTCAGAGTTTTACAAGATCACCGCAAGAGGGCTCCAAAGTCACGCCGTGGCCTAGCCTAGCAATAAACAGTCAGTGTGAAAATGACGTCCGCACAGCAGAAGGCGAATTTGCTCCCCGCCTGGTGTTCAGTGACGAAGCAACTTTTCATTTAAGTGGCAAGGTGAACCGTCACAACCTTCGCATATGGGGCACGCAACAACCACATGCAACAATCGAGCACGAGCGCGACTCACCTAAAGTTAACACCGTCTGTGCCATTTCCCGGGCAAAGGTTTACGGCCCCTTCTTTTTCATGGAAAACACAGTGACTGGTCACTCCTATCTGGATATGCTGCAGAACTGGTTATTTCCCCAATTGAACGAAGATTCCGGCGACTACATTTTCCAGCAAGATGGGGCGCCGCCTCATTGGCATTTGGATGTTCGCCGTTTTCTCAACGAAGTGCTCACTCGCCGTTGGATTGGTCGCAGTGGGCCCCATGACTTGGTGCTCCACAGCTGGCCCTCTAGGTCGCCGGATCTTACACCGTGCGACTTCTTCCTTTGGGGGTACGTTAAGGATACTGTGTACGTGCCACCGTTGCCCACATCTTTGGATGAGCTCCGAACTCGCATTGTTACTGCCGTAGAGTCAGTGACAACGGACATGCTGGAGCGAGTATGGGAGGAATTCGACTATCGTGTCGACGTTGCTCGTGTAACTAGGGGAAGTCACATAGAGCATTTATGAGGTGAGAGACAAAATTTGGACAGTTTTTCTTTTGGTTGATGTATCACAAATCACACTGTATTTGTAAAATTAAAAAATATTCTCATTTGAAATCAGGTGAATCATTTTGAATAGCCCTTATAAAATCAGTTATTAGTAAGAAAACAACTCTTACAAAGTTCTCATTCGCAGGCCTGTGTAATCAGTCACGATGGTCAGAAACTGGGGCAGCGCTCAGGCCAGCCTAATCCAACCCGTTACGCTAACTTCTGAGTTATTATTGCCAGCGCCATCGGGGGTCGAACCCCCGACTTCAGTGTCTTCACTTCGCTTATAGGGAAACGGTGTTATCAAAGATTTGGATCACCTGAAGATCAGGGCTCCCAACCTTCTTTAATTAGCTTTATAAGGCTAACTAACGAAAATATCACGACCTAACCCAACCAATCGTCAAGGGCGTACAGTTGACCTAACGACTGGTTAGGTTAGGTCGTGATATTTTCGTTAGTTAGCCTTATAAGGCTAACTAAAGAAGGCTGGGGGCCCTGATCTTCAGGTGACCCAAAGATTCTATATAACAAGATACGAAACTGATCATATTTTCCATTATTTATCGGGTTGTCATGCGAAATGAGTGTTAGGTACTCGCCTCCTAGCGGATAGAGTGAGAACTAAGCTTTGCACAAGGGCATACTCTCATGATTTATAAATATATTAATAAAACAATATTATTACAGAGAATTTGGCTAAATATTAAGGTTTGGGGGCACCAGATTTTTGGAACCCCTAATTCGCAGAAAGTTGATGAGTAGGAAATAACTAACCAACTTAGAACAACCACCTAACCTAGTGTAACCTAACCCGGCCTGATTTAGCTCTCCTTCGAAACATTAAATTGACGTTAGCTTTTTCTCTCTTCACTTAAGTGAGCAAAGTTTCGGATCATTATAAATAATCTTTGGTGTTACCCAGTGAGCCACAGGCAATGGATATTAGTCTTAGGTTAAGTTAGACTAGTTTATATTTGGTTGAAATGAACGCAAAAATTAACGATATCGGTATCTATAAGTATCTACTTTGTTTTTTCAATCTTTGCACAGTTTCTAAATAATGCATTTTACATAGTCATTTTTATCATGGATGATTATACTGTAAGCACTGATTTGGTCGGTTTTTGTCTGCTAAAATTATACATGTCAGTTAATTAATTAACCGAATATGGACGAATAATACTAAATGCTAAGGTTTCAAACACATTCGTTACATAACCTTACAAAAACTTCCGTCCATAGAGGATTAAATTTTAAAGACCCGTGTAAAAACTATAGAAATTCTTTTGTTTTTATTTGAAATGAATGCGACTTTTAAGAATAAAATAAAAACAGAGCAGCAATTCTTTTTACTGCCTATTGTATCTTCTCCAATATTTTTATCGCAGTTTCTTTAGCGAGTCTCCACGCGTATCACTTTGCTTCGTTCCAAAGAGTAGCTAGCCTAGGCTTTGCATAGAGGTACCATTTTCTAAGCACTTTCTTTTTTCCTAAGTACTTACTTACTTTCTAAATGAATGCAGTATCGTAAATGAAATCATATATTGTTAATTTTATTTGACAACATACAGACATAATGAAAAGAAAAGGTTTTAACTTTTTTCATCTGATTCTAGTTAAAACTGAATGTAAGTCGAGGTCAAAATATTCATTTGCATGCAATGTCTTCCATGTCAAAAGAAGCAACAGATAATAAAAGGTTTTATAATTTTCTCGCACGAAATGCAAATATCTTGCATGTACTGTATTTTGTTTTTATTCATATCTTATGTTTACTTTGTATTACGATACTACTGCTACTATTAAATTATTATTATTATTATTATTGTTAATAGCAGTTGTAATCTGTCAATAAGTATTTTATTACCACTAAGAAGAATAAGGAGGACTTAATAAATTCCAAGAACTTCAAATAAAATTGTGGATTTGTGAAATGGGATAAAATTACTTTTTCATTTTAACCTTTAAAATAATGCTTCTACCCGAAAAAAAAAAATGTATTTATTAGCCATGTTTAGCCTCAGTTTTGTGTACAATCTAATCAGACGTAACAGTTTTAAGGGACCGAAAAACATTTTCCTTTTTTCGGTAGTAATTTGGACTATACTAAACATCCAATTTAGGAAAGAAAGAAAAATTGCCACGGAAAGAATTGGTTGGTTTGTTGGAAAGGAATGCCAGGCTGGAAGAGGTTATAAAAACAGAATTAAAGGGAAATGGCAGAGCAGTGGAGAAAATATACTTTGAGGAAAGAAAAGGTACAAAGAAGTCCTTGTTTATATATACACGAGGAAAAAAGAGTGAAAATCGGGGGTCATTCTAGAAAAAAACGCAGTCAGAAAAATTTGTCAAAATGGCGTGAAGATGTTTTTGAAATTTACGCTGGAATAATTAATTTTTCGAAAAATATGTTTTCTTATGAATTTACTCTGAGCTGAAGAGTAAAATCAAAATTAAAATTTTCACTTGGGCGGGGGGGCGCATAGTTACGACCAATATTTCAGTTATAAAAAAAACAGTTTACAAAAGTCATCGTACATTTGGCATTTAACACGGTAAAGAACTTTGCAGGAAGATTTACTTACTCAGACGTCATTGTGATCGGATTTATCAGTTCTCAGATCAATTTTATGACCGGATCATCACGATCGATGAAATTAAATTCCCCTAATTTTTTTATTAAAAAAAGAGGAAAAATTCGAGATTTGGTCGACATCCAATAATTTTTTTTAAAGACGTCTCTTATACTTGCATATAAATATTGAAAATCTTTACTATGGAATCCTGAAAAGCTGTGTATAACTATCTTTTCTCGGAATAAATAGAATCCAGTTGTTATATATATATATATTCGCTTTATAGATGTCGTAAATGTCGACGGGTAAATGGCAATTAATGAGGGCTTCAGAAACACATTATTTAGGACTGGAGCCATTTTCGCCCAAAATGGCGGCAGTTTCTAAAAAGGTATGAAAGGTTCTCTTTGCAAAGACTTAAATGGAATACAGTTCACGCTTTCTTGGATACAGGAAATATGAAGGAAAAATATTAAAAATCTTGGATAAATTTCGGTTACAGCATTTTTTTTTTCACTAAGTTAGTTTATGGATTAGTTTACGTTAACTTGATTACCGCCCACTCAGCGTCATTCCCATTCGCTTTCGTCATCTACGACTACGAGTGAGAATGTACAAAAGTGAAGAAATGCACATTTGAGAAAAGCGTGTCTTGATTTGAGAAACAATGTTTTCGTCGTTGAAACAGCGCTGAGTGGGAATGTTTAATATTTCCTAACCTAACGTATTTTAAGCAATCAAAACCTAACCTAACTTATTTTAAGCAATCAAAACTTAACCTAACCAATCAGAACCTAACTTATCGTATCCTAACCAATCATAACCTAACCTAACCAATCGTAACCTAACCCGGACCAGAGTGGGAAAGGTCGTGGATGGGAATGAGAATGACATGAAGGGGAATAGACCGATTTGAAAATGCCTCGTTTTAGATTCTCACGTTCTCATTCTTGGACGCGGAATTGAATGGTAATGACGGTGAGCGAGAGTAAACCCGTTGACTTAAGTTAAGATGACAGTTATAAAAAAGTGTGTGAGGTGTAGTTATCACTGCAGAGCTGGGCACTTCCGCAAACACTTCCGCAAACTGCAAATTCCGCAATTGCGGAAGTATGTTTTTCGTTTGCGGAAGTGATTTTGTTTGCGGATTTGCAATCGCAAATCCGCAAACTCAAAATCACTTCCGCAAACGCAAATTCACTAATTTGCGATGACTTTGCCGCAAACGCAAGTCCGCAAACGAAAAACATACTTCCGCAATTGCGGAATTTGCGGTTTGCGGAAGTGCCCAGCTCTGGTTATCAGTAATATAAAAACGTTTGTTTACAAGAGTCAAAGACGTTTATATAGTCCAATAATTTTTTGTTTCGGGCTCTCTTCTCCTCTTTCTATATGGGGAGGGTGTTTTTACGGGCATTCGCCCTTGGCCCCTTCTCCTTCCTGCATAAAATAAATAGCAAACAACATTTCGAATAGTTTGACAGATGCCACTGAGGTTTACGCTCTCTCTCTCTCTACCCCAGCAGGTAGTCACCCTCCCCCAGCAGGTAGTCACCCTCCCCCAACAGGTAGTCACCCTCCCCCAACAGGTAGTCACCCTCCCCAGTAGTTAGTCACCCTCCCCCAGTAGTTAGTCACCCTCCAACAGCAGGTAGTGACCTCCTTCCACGTTGGAGGGGGCTCAGGCTCCTGCGGAGATTGTCCCCTCGTTAGTGAGGGGCTCTTCAACTCCCGACAGCCTGGCTGTTCGGGAAACGGGTCGTGCTAGGGGCGGTCAGAATAGGGGAGGCTCCCTCCGTGCAATGCTTTTTAATGCTAGGTCGATCAGGAACAAGTTTGGCGAGCTACGGGCGCTCTTAGCATCAGAATACCAGGATATCGTTGCTATCACCGAGTCCTGGATTCATACTGATCGTAGGGACTACGTTGGGGAGCTCGAAATTCCCGGGTATAGAATGTTTCGCAAAGACCGCACCCGTGGGGAGGGGGGTGGGGAACTAATATATGTCAGAGACACGTTGAGTCCGGTTGACTGCCAGTTCCGGTCGGAACGGGAGCTGCTTGGCGTCGATCTGAACGTGGGAGGGACGAACTATAGGTTAATCTTGGTGTACAGACCTCCGCATCTCCTCCTCGAGGAGGATACAGCCCTGTACACCGAACTCAGTAGCCTGCTAGGGGATAGGGTGTGTGTAGTTTTAGGAGACTTCAACTGTCGCGGCATAAAGTGGGAAAACAGGACTGCCGATGCTGAAGGGAGGAGGCTAGTTGACTTTGCTGATGAGAACTTCCTCACTCAGTGGGTCAACGAGCCTACACGAGGCGAAAGCGTTCTAGACTTAGTATTCACGACCGAAGACAACCTCGTCACTGGCCTCACCGTTGACGAATCATTGGGCGGGAGTGATCACGGTCTTATTAGGTTCGTGTGTGCGTCCCTCGGGTGAAACGTAGTAACTCGAGAGCAGTAAGCTCGATCTCCGGCGGGCGAACTTTGTTAGCCTCAAGGATAGCGTAGGAGAGATGGGGTTAGAGGTGGCGGCGATGTTGAGGGAGTGTGGAGTGCATTCCGGGACGAGTTTATGGTGCTGCAGTCTGCTGCCATACCCTCAAAACCGGTCACCCCTGCTTCAACGCAGCCTAAGTGGTTCAATCGTGACATCGCTTCGGCTATCCGAAATAGGAAAGTAGCGTATAGGAGGGCGAAGGCCAATCGTTCCCACGAGAACACTGAAGCGTATGTCCGCCTGTGTAGGGAAGTGAAGGCGAAGGTTAGGCTAGCGAAACGTAACGAAGAACTACGGGTGGCAAGCTTCTGCAAGGGGAACCCTAAGGAATTCTTCAGTTATGTTAATAGTAGAAAGCCCATTAGAAGCATGATAGGACCGTTAAAGGACGGAAGCGGCGTTCTGCGGACCTCCGACGCGGACATCGCTAATGTGCTTAATGAGTACTTTGCGGGAGTGTTCACCAGGGAGGATACCCGCGTCATCCCCGAGCCAGGCGTGAGGCACGAAGGTGCTGGCCTGGATAGTGTTAGATGTACCGCGACAGTCGTTGCCGATAGAATAGACAAACTGAGCGCGTTTAAGGCTCCTGGGCCAGACCAGTTTCTCCCCAGAGTGTTGCGAGAAGTGCGCGACCAGGTGGCTCCCCACCTGGCTACAGTCTTCAACAAATCGTTGGAGATGGGCCAGGTGCCTGGTGACTGGAGGGAAGCCAACGTGACCCCTATCTTTAAGAAAGGGATCACGAAAGTCCAGGGAACTATCGTCCCATTAGCCTCACTTCAGTTGTAGGTAAATTATTAGAAGGGATAATAGCGGATAGGATCGTTGACCATTTGGATTCTACAAGCTGCTGGGGACTCCCAACATGGGTTTAGACGGCATAGGTCGTGTCTCACCAACTTGCTCGAGTTTTTCCACATGTTGAGTGAGTACGATAAGAGTAGGGCGATTGATATACTTTATCTCGACTTTCAGAAAGCCTTTGATAAGGTACCTCACCGCCGGCTAATGGCGAAAGTGCGCGCGCTGGGTATCGGTGGGGAAATAGGTAGGTGGATTGAAAACTGGCTGAGGAATAGGCGGCAGAGGGTGGTAATTAAAGGGGCTAGTTCGGGTTGGGCCTCGGTCACTAGTGGGGTTCCTCAGGGTTCCGTTTTGGGGCCACTGTTGTTTATCATTTACATAAATGATATCGACGGTGGCATCGTCAGTCGGATCGCCAAATTCGCTGATGACACCAAGCTTGGGGCCAATGTTGGGACGCCCGAAGCGATCGAGCAACTGCGTGCGGACCTAGGTAGGATAGGAGAGTGGTCCGAAAAATGGCAAATGCCGTTTAACTTGGGTAAATGCAAAGTGATGCACATTGGCTACGCCAATCCCAAGTCGGACTACTCGATGTTGGGTAGTAATATCGAGGTGACTGATTTAGAAAAGGACTTGGGTGTGCTAATTAGCAGCGACCTTAAGTTTACGAAACAGTGTGTAAAGGTGGAAAAGAAAGCCCAGAAACTATTGGGTTATATCAGGAGGCAATTTCAGTTTCGGAACAAGGAGATTGTGCTCTCACTGTACAATTCCCTGTTCGGCCGCACCTGGAGTATGCTGTGCAGTTCTGGTCGCCCACCCTCAGGAAAGATATTGAGAGGCTGGAGCGAGTGCAGGCGAGGGCCACAAAGTTAATCCCTTCCGTTAGGCATATGGGCTACAATCGACGGTTACGCGCCCTGAACTTGTTTTCGCTTGAAACTCGGAGGCTGCGCGGTCAACTGATCGAGGTTTTCAAGCTCTTAACGCGGGTTCAACGATGTCGATTTTAGAAGTATGTTTAGTTTAAATGATAACCCAACTCGCAACAATGGTTGGAAGTTGGATTTGAAACGGTTTAGGACTAGTGTGTGTGGGAATTACTTTACGTATAAGATCTGTGACACATGGAACAGGTTACCTTCGGAAGTTGTGAACAGTTCCTCTGTGGATCAGTTCAAGAAAAGGTTAGACCAAATTTTGCACACTATTTGAGTGTGTAGAAAATTTTCCGTGGCACCCGTTGCCATTGGTACCTCCTCGGTATGGGCCGCAAGGCCTTTTGAGGTACTTCTTTTCCTTGTAACCTTGTAACTCTCTCTCTCTCTCTCTCTCTCTCTCTCTCTCTCTCCTCTTCTCTCTCTCTGAACGGGAGCTGCTTGGCGTCGATCTGAACGTGGGAGGGACGAACTATAGGTAAATCTTGCTGTACAGACCTCCGCATTCCTCCTCGAGAAGGATACAGCCCTATACACCGAACTCCGTAGCCTGCTATGGATAGGGTGTGTGTAGTTTTAGGAGACTTCAACTGTCGGCGCATAAACTGGGAAGACAGGAATGCTGATGCTGAAGGGAGAAGGCTAGTTGACTTTGCTGATGAGAACTTCCTGACTCAGTGGGTCGATGGGCCTACACGAGGCGAAAGCGTTCTAGACTTAGTATTCACGACCAAAGACAACCTCGTCACTGGCCTCACCGTTGACGAATCGTTGGGCGGGAGTGATCACGGTCTGATTAGGTTCTGTGTCTGCGTCCCTCGGGTGAAGCGTAGTAACTCGAGAGGCAGTAAGCTCGATCTACAGCGGGCGCACTTTGTTGGCCTCCAGGATATCGTAGGTGAGATGGGGTTAGAAGTCGGCGGCGATGTTGAGGGAGGGAGTGTGGAGTGCGTTTCGGGACCAGTTTATGGTGCTGCAGTCTGCTGCCATACCCTCAAAACCGGTCACCCCTGCTTCAATGCAGCCTGAGTGGTTCAGTCGGGACATCGCTTCGGCTATCCGAAATAGGAAAGCTGCGTATAGGAGGGCGAAGGCCAATCGTTCCCATAAGAACGCTGAGGCGTATGTCCGCCTGTGCAGGGAAGTGAAGGCGAAGGTTAGGCTAGCCAAACGTAACGAAGAACTTCGGGTGGCAAGCCTCTGCAAAGGGAACCCTAAGGAGTTCTTCAGTTATGTTACTAGTAGAAGGCTCATTAGAAGCATGATACGCCCGTTAAAGGACCCCAGCAGTGCTCTGCGGACCTCCGACGCGGACATCGCTAATGTGCTTAATGAGCACTTTGCGGGAGTGTTCACTAGGGATGACACCTGCCTCATCCCCGAGACAGGCATCAGGCACGAAGGTGCTGGCCTGGATAGTGTTCGGTGTATCGCGACAGTCGTTGTCGATAGAATAGACAAACTGATCGCGTTTAAGGCTCCTGGGCCAGACCAGTTCCTCCCCGGAATCTTGCAGGAAGTGCGCGACCAGGTGGCTCCCCACCTGGCTACAGTCTTCAACAAATTGTTGGAGACGGGCCAACGTGCCCCCTATCTTTAAGAAAGGGGATCACGAAAGTCCAGGGAACTATCGTTCCATTAGTCTCGCTTCAGTTGTAGGTAAATTATTAGAGGGGATAATAGCAGATAGGATCGTTGACCATTTGGATTCCTACAAGCTGCTTGGAGACGCCCAACATAGGTTTAGGCGGCATAGGTCGTGTCTCACCAACTTGCTCAAGTTTTTCCACGTCATGAGGAGTGAGTTCGATAAGAGTAGGGCGATTGATATACTCTATCTCGACTTTCAGAAAGCCTTTGATAAGGAACATCACCGCTGGCTAATTGCGAAAGTCCGCGCGCTGAGTATCGGTAGGGAATTAGGTAGCTGGATTGGAAACTGGCTGAAGAATAGGCGGCAGAGGGTTGTAGACCTAATTAAAGGGGCTAGCTCGGGTTGGGCCTCGGTCACGAGCGAGGTTCCTCAGGGTGCCGTTTTGGGGCCACTGTTGTTTATCATTTACATAAATGATATCGACGCTGGCATCGTCAGTAGGATTGCCACATTCGCTGATGACGCCAAGCTTGGGGCCAATGTTGGGACGCCAGAAGCGATCGAGCAACTGCGTGCGGATCTACGTAGGATAGAAGAGTGGTCCGAAAAATGGCAAATACCCTTTAACTTGCGTAAATGCAAGGTCATGCACATTGGCTACGCCAATCTCAAGTCGGAGTGCTCCATATTGGGGAGCAATATCGAGGTCACTGATTTGGAAAAGGACTTGGGTGTGCTAATTAGCAGCGACCTTAAGTTTACCAGACAGTGCATAGAGGTGGAAAAGAAAGCCAAGAAGCTGTTGGGTTATATGAGGAGGCAATTTCGATTTCGGAACAAGGAGATTGTGATCTTTCTGTACAATTCCTGGTTCGGCCGCACGTGGAGTATACTATGCAGTTCTGGTCGCTCACCCTCAGGAAAGATATTGACATGCTGGAGCGAGTCCAGGTAAGGCCACAAAGTTAATCCCTTCCGTTAGGCATGTGGCCTACAATCGACGCTTACGCGCCCTGAATTTGTTTTCGCTGGAAACTCGGAGGCTGCGCGGTCAACTCATCGAGGTTTTCAAGCTCTTACACGGGTTCAACGATGTCGATTTTAGAAGCATGTTTAGTTTAAATAATAACTCACTTCACAACAATGGTTGGAAGTTGGATTTGAAACGGTTTAACACTAGTGTGTGTGGGAATTACTTTACCTATAAGATCTGTGACACATGGAACAGGCTACCTTCAGCAGTTGTAAACAGTTCCTCTGTGGATCAGTTCAAGAAAAGGTTAGACTGAATTTTGCACACTATTTGAGGGTGTATGAATTTTTCCCTGGCACCCGTTGCCATTGGTACCTCCTCGGTATGGGCCGCAAGGCCTTTTGAGGTACTTCTTTCCTTGTAACTCTCTCTCTCTCTCTCTCTCTCTCTCTCTCTCTCTCTCTCTCTCTCTCTCTCTCTCTCTCTCTCTCTCTCTCTCTCTCCAGAGAGATGATGTTGAGCCGGTGGCGGACGTACCTTAAACTGAAGGGTGCGTCAATGTACAGGTGGGTGACCCTCCTTCCACATTGGACGGGGCTCAGGCTCCTTTGGAAGTTGCCCCCTCGGTGAGGGCTCTTCAACTCCCGACAGCCCTGGCTGTTCGGGAAACGGGTCGTGCTAGGGGGCGGTCAGAATAGGGAAAGCTCCCTCCGTGCAATGCTTTTTAATGCTAGGTCGATTAGGAACAAGTTTTGCGAGCTCCAGGGCGCTCTTAGCATCAGAATACCAGGATATCGTTGCTATCACCGAGTCCTGGATTCATACTGATCGTAGGGACTACGTTGGGGATTTCAAAATTCCCGGGTATAGAATGTTTCGCAAAGACCGCACCCGTGGGGAGCGGGGTGGGGTACTAATATACGTCAGGGACACGTTGAGTCCGGTTGACTGCCAGTTTCGGTCGGAACGGGAGCTGCTTGGCGTCGATCTGAATGTGGGAGGGACGAGCTATAGGTTAATCTTGGTGTACAGACCTCCGCATCTCCTCCTCGAGGAGGATACAGCCCTGTACACCGAACTTGGTAGCCTGCTAGGGGATAGGGTGTGTGTAGTTTCAGGAGACTTCAACTGTCGCGGCATAAACTGGGAAGACAGGACTGCTGATGCTGAAGGGAGGAGGCTAGTTGACTTTGCTGATGAGAACTTCCTCACTCAGTGGGTCAATGAGCCTACACGAGGCGAAAGCGTTCTACACTTAGTATTCACGACCGAAGACAACCTCGTCATGGCCTCACCGTTGACGAATCGTTGGGCGGGAGTGATCACGGTC